>OVAX01000586.1:0-73545 GCA_900406405.1 Lepidium africanum
GGAGGAGACTATATAAGTCATTTAGGTATTAATTGAGACTAGTTGAGTAATTCTTTCTAATTTTAAACATAGTGTCACAAGGATAATAAGATTCGGAAAACGTTATCTATAAATAAAGATGAGTAAGTAGACACATGTTATTCTTCCAATCTCTGCTGCACAACTAAATTTTTTGCTCATCAATGATGACTAAAACGGGTAACAATGACAAACATCAATCAACTCATCTCAATTGCTTGATAGAAATTCCAGCAAACTCGAAAAAAATTGATTAAATTGAAGAATCTACCATGGAATGTCTAACTTAATGGAGTTACTAGTCCAGGAAAAAAAACTTTGTTTTCATTGTGCCAACAAGAAAAATAAAAAAGTCCTTTATAAAAGGAAAAAAAAAAACTTTGATCAATTCGTAATTAACTAATTATTGTCAACCAGAAAGATGAGATGAGATCATACATCTATCAACAAAAAACCGGTTGGTGAAATTTGCTTCCAAATCAGATTCCTATATTAACAAAATAAGAAAAATCCAATTTTGCCTTCTTCTTCCTCTTCCAGTAAAATACTTTCACTAGTAATCATACTTTGAGATCAGAGATGGGCGGAGATGGCAAAGTTTTCACCTTGGCTGAGGTTTCTCAACACAGTACCAACAAGGATTGTTGGATTGTCATCGATGGCAAGGTCCTTACTTCGATCTTATCTTCTACTCTCTCTTATTTTGACCAAAATTCTGATCCAACTTTGCATCTATTACTTGTTCGATCGAAATTCTTGAGTGTTAAAACTTGGATTTACTATCTTTGTGGGTAGATCTGATCTGTTGCGAGATTTATGGAACCGTTTGCTAAATACTACTTTGGTTAGATTCTTATTTGAATGTAACTGTTTTGATCTTACATCTTTGGATAAGTGAGTGAGTTTTTTTCTGTTTGATTTGAGAAAAAGTTGTAACCAACTTACTTTATGTCTCTAATTGTGTGGAATCTGGAACAATAATGACAAAAGTTTACAGTTTTGTTTTTGTGTTTCATTTTGATGGTAATATAGGTTTATGATGTGACAAAGTTCTTAGACGACCATCCTGGTGGAGATGAGGTCATATTGACTTCTACAGGTAAACATATAGATTACTAAATTACAGATCTTTCATGTTTTTGTTAGTTCATGTTTTGCAAACAGTTTGTGTTTATACTTCTCAGGGAAAGACGCAACTGATGATTTTGAGGATGTTGGACACAGTACAACTGCAAAAGCTATGCTAGATGAGTACTATGTGGGTGACATTGATTCAGCTACTGTTCCAGCTAAAACCAAGTTTGTTCCTTCTACTTCAAAGACAGCTGAGTCTAATCAGGATAAGAGTTCGGATTTCGTCATTAAGCTTCTTCAGTTCCTTGTTCCTCTTCTAATCTTAGGCTTGGCTGTCGGCATTCGGTTTTACACCAAGTCTAAGACTCCTTCTTCTTGAGGATTGAATTGGGAGCTTGTGCTTGCTTCTGCACTAAGTGGTTAAGCTTCTGTCTTTATATCTCTGCCTGTCTTTGTAAGACATCAAATGTTATATTCTCTTTTGCAATCAAGTGGATTTGCCATGTTTGGTTTTCAAATCATCTATCTTTGTTGTCTTATATCAATCAAATACATTTACAAGGGATAATTGAAAAATATCACTCACTTTGAGACTAATCTCAAGTCTTGTCTTTGCACTCATTAAAAAATCAGCAACAAGAGAAACTTAGAAAAGGTGGTGAGACTTTGAACTGAGCTAATCTGTGCTTGCGCAAGTTCTCTCCATTACCTTTGAATCTGTTCTGAAAGACTGCTTTGATGGAGAGCTTGATCCTCGTGAAGAACTATGCCCAAAGAAAGTTAGTTTCCCCATTTTCTTTGAGAAACTGCTCATGAATTTGCGTGAGTGAGACCTCTGCATGTCTCTCTTCATACAGATATGTTCTTTCTCTAGGTCGTTAAGTCTCATTCTCAACCTAGCTAACTCGAGTTTCAGCTCTCGGTTTTCTCTCCTCAGAGATGCGTAGTTGTCTTTGGGTGACATTGCTGCGCTGAGAGCTCCGCTATTGATTCTCCATGGTGGTTGTTGTTGCTGCTTTGGCTTTGGCTCTTCGTCTGAGTAAGAAGAGCATAAGGAGCTTCGTAGCTTGAGTTGCTCGAAGTAGAGAACTTGAACTATAGATTGCAGAGGAAGCCGCTCGTTTTGCGCAGCGTGTGCTCCAGCCTCTTGTGAGAGTTTCTGGAAGTCAATAAGTTTTGACAGCTTCTTTTTGTCTGAATCTGATGTCCCTTGATGTGCCTGATGTGCATAAACCTAAGTTAAGATTATCAACAAGACAAGAAATGTTTTGGATTGTCTTCTAACAGCTTACCTTTAGATAGAGGTCAATGGCGCGGTATAAACCATCATGAAGGGTGCGAGCATGAGGCGGTAAGGCTTCTACAATGAGCAGGAACTTGGAAAGGTCGAGGTTAGCATCCGGAGCAATCTCAGCAAGATAACTGTCTACAAGCTTTGATACTTTAAACATGGCCGTTTGTGAAGGCGAAGTTGGACTATCGCATTCAAACACTGACTCTTCATCCTCGGAATCATCTCCTCCTTGCTGTGAGAAATTCACCAAGATTCTGTGAACTGTGTCAATGTCGAACAAAGTGTCTCCGGCATGACGAAAAGATGGTATCAAGAGATCGTCTAGAGTTGCCATATCGAGCTGAGAACCTATCCTCCTCTCTAGATCAAGCCTGCAGGAAACTGAAGCATCAAGTATCACTGCTCTTCTCAGTAACCCAAAGAGGAAACTGATTGGAACCACGAGGTTTTCTACAGGCAAAAGCGTAACAAGTGTCTCAACAATGGTTTGTTCATGTTCAGATCTCTTTGTGAGCTCTCTTTCGGCGTAACTCACTAAAGAAGCTCCTATACTCTCTGGACGCACACCACGACACTTCATTGCATTCATCACTCTCTCATACAAATCAATCCTAAGAACCGAAAGATCTTCAATCCACCAATCTCCTCCATCAGTACTCTTCGCTTGTCTACTCATGTGAAGCCTCCCTGAGCTACTATACTCCAACCTGGAGAAGCTCGAAGCGATTTGCTCAGCGCAGGCCTTCGAGGCGATGGCATCAATACATCTACCTGTTATATTAAGTTCATCTGCAAGAGGTAGAAGATTCTCTGATTGTTTCAAGACTTGAACACACATCTCGAGGTTCTTACATACAATGCTCTCAAGATATTCCTCTGTTCTTGAAGCCAAGTTGTCTTTGGAATACTCTTCTGTCATCTCGAGGTAATCAGAGACACAAAAGAGCTGAGCAACGTTCGAGGAAGTGATCTCAAAGTTGATTCCATAGCAGAATTTGGCTGCTAATTCAAATATCTCTGCTCCTCCTGGCAGACTAAGAAGCTCCACTTTAGAGATATCTGAATCTCTGTGCTCTGCAACAATTCTCCGGATTCTTCCACTTCGAGAGACTAAAGGAAACTGAGAAATGAAGAGTCAAACAATTGCTTCAGCAGTTCCATAACTTAAGAAAGAAACAATGGTTTGTGTTTCTAAATTTTGAATATACCTTATGAAGAGCAAAACTTCCTCCATTTACTTCTATGGTGATATCGCTTGGAACATCTCGAAAGATCCTGAGAACAAAACATCATTGGCAATATTGAGACAGAGCAATCTCATGATCAGAAAAATCTACAGAACACTTTAAAAGAGTTCCAATTGGTTACAAAACTGATCATGAGAACAGAACATACCATTCACTACAGCTTTGTCTGGAAGTTTTGGCAAGTGAGAGCTTCTGGTGATGATGGAGATGTTGATGATGTTGTAACAGAAGATGCTGATGATGTTTGTCCATGAAGTAGAATTAAGTTCAAAAACCAGAGAAACAAGAAGAAGAAGAAGAAGAAGAAGAAGAAGAAAGTAGAGAGAGAGAGATGATGGTAATGGAAATGGTAATGGTGGTGTTGAATGAGCATTAATCATAGTATTTGGCAAATCAAAAGTTTTTGTCTTTGTCTTTCTTGTTGGGTCCCTTGACTCACTTCTTCTGTCTCTCCAAACTTTTCTCCTTTACTTTTCTTTTCTCTTCAATCTTTTTGAAAATTCAAGATCAAACCCTTTTCAAGCAAAATATTGTCAAACTTGAATTTAGCCACCGTTTTTTCCTTTGAGATAACAAAAGATTCTCTCAAAAGTTAGAACAGAAAATACAAAAAAAATATCACAATTTTGAAAATTTTATATTTAAGGGATAATTTTATATTATGAAAAATTTGTTTACATCTTTCAAACTTTTACAAGTAGATTTAGATTCTTTGTCGCAAGAATTCAAGCTAATGTAAAACTTATTGTAACTTTAACATTTGAGACTAGTGATATAATCAATGATTTTAATATTATTTAAGCTATGCATGGATAAGAGATTCATTTGTTGACAAAAAAAAAAAAGTAACAATAATTTATATTTTGTATTGTTATTTTTTGCTTGATTTATTACAAATACTATTAACAGAATCAGAGTAGTTAACAATTGTAAGGTGGGCAAGATTAATCATATGTTAAATAAGAAAAGTGAGCAAAAAACAAATATAATACAGTAAGAAGAGAAAAAAAAAAGTAACAAAAAGGCTTAAATCCAAAGGAAAAATGATTTGAGAGTGGGAAAAGTTAAAGCGGGAACAAAAAGTAGCGTTGATTTTGGAAATTAATTTGCATTATTATTTTTTATTTATTATTAAAATCCTTCTTTATGCTTTGTCTGTTCTTGAAATCATTTTATTTATCTGTTAGGGATAAAAACAATAAAGTCGCTTTCCAAACCGAGATCTCTACAATTTTCTCATTATGATATAATGTTAATTTGACTATCCATTTTACTATGTGAGTCATGGGACTAACTTTACATTTTGAAGTTATTCTACAAATTTTTTTCCTTTGAAAGATAAAATTTAAACAATTTTAATATAATCGATAATGATTTCTTGCGAACTTTAATTTTATGATTAGAAAAGTATACTGATTACGTGACACTATATAAAAACAAAATGTACATGTTTCAGATTAAATTTTGGGTGATCATCACCTCATCAAGCTTAACTTTTGATGATCAATTTGAGAAATTCTACACATATTGAAACTTAATCATTTTTAACAGAATTCAGACACAAGACTCAGAAACAAATCCGTCCACTGCATATGTCCAAAATTAATAAGATATTAATATAAAAAAATAGTTCAAGACTTCACAGACTATTCAAGTCAACATAATTAAACATATTTTTTTTTTATCAACAATTGGTTTGACAACTCATAATAAAACTAACCATTTAACCACTTACGAGAGCTTTGAAACAAAAACTTTTTTTTTCCAATTGTAAATTTCAAACAAATTCATATCATTGACATAAAAATGTTTCCCAATTAGATTATTTCAATAAAATATTCAAAATGTTTCCCATATAATATGAAATCTAAATAAATAAAATAGATAGCCAAATACACCTCCCTTTAGAGTTTGTTAGTTGGGGTTGTGAATTAGCATAAACTGTATTGCGTGTGATGTCGATAATAGTGTTATTGGTTGAGTCAAGTAGGACCCTTAATCACGTTCTTCATTACTTCATCCACATTCACATGCTTAACAAAATCGAAATACATTGACTAATATACTTATAACGAGGTAACACATACTTCCGAAAGGATTGAAAATTCATATTCATCATACAATTATTCTTTTAGTTTGAAAATATTTGAATAAATCGTTGAGTATTTTTCATATCGTTAACCAAATTGAGTTGGTCTGCTATTTGAAATTCATTCTGATTGTTTTTCATTGCCAAAAATATCACTAGACATACTAAATGAGCAATGATTAAGAAATAAATAGACAAATGTGAAAAAACTTATTTCTAACAAAATTTAACAAAGGTGGATATATAACTACATACACATATTATCATCTCTCCTCTGGTTTTCCTCTAGATCTTGGGAGGGGCTTCTATGAGGCTTCCTTAGCTCCAGCTCTCCCCTCTGGTTTCTTCTGTTTGCTTTCTGCTTTGATGTGATGAGATTTCTTTGGTGAAGCTTCCAGACGTCGAGAAGGGAGATTCTTCACCTTCGACATCTGTCGAGGTTTGTCTCTCCTCTACAAGATCTCCGCTGGTTGTTTCCTTCGTGGATCCTCCGTGGTGGATCTCTGGTCTGTGAAGCAGTCTCCTCGGCTTGGGAGATTTTGCCGGTGAAGCTTAATCGTATTTCCTTGTTTTGCTCAAGGATTTCAATCAAGGTCTTAGCTCACCTCAAGGTTAATTTTTGATATTTGCACTTCCTCTTTGTTGGGTCTTCTTCTCTACTTGTTACTGCATTCAAATTTTGGTCTCTTCCTGCTGTTTGCCTTTAATGTAAATTTTGGTTGTTGAGTCATTTACAAGCTCTTCTCTGAGGCTCTATTGAGCTTTGGCTGAGAGTTATAGGCACAACTTCGGTTTCAATCTTCATCTCTTCTCTTTCGAGGACGTCACCATTTTCTGTCTGTAGGTGGTGGATCTTGGGTCGACGAGTGTCAGTGTGTAAGAGCGGTTGATCCTCCTTGGCTTGTCTCATGTTGAGTTTCATGGTATTGTTCTTTGTCCCTTGGTTTGAGTGTGTGCGAAGTGTGGTTTTGATTAGGTGTGATGGAAGAGGTTTCTATATCTCTGGTTTGTGTGGTTCTACTTTTTGCTCTTGCCGGTGTTGCTTTTGGTTTGACGACGGTGTGGCAATCTGGTCTTATTAGTGCTATCCAACGCTCAATAGGTTACATAAGAAGTCTAATGCAAATGCTTGAATCAATTGTTTAGATTAAGTGTTTGATCGTTCTGTTATCTTAGTGAGCTCTTGTTCCTTTGACTGTTATCTCTTTTACATTAGTTTTTAGTTGTTTTCGGAGATAAATTAAGTTCGGCTTATGGATCCCTTGTTTAGGCTTTTGTTTTCCGGTGTTATTCATGTGTGCAGCCGGCTTATTGTTTGTAATTGAGATATTCTATCTGGTTCTACTAATAATTAGCCGACAAAAAAAAACTGCATACACATATTCATCACATCAAACATTTATTTTTAGTTACATTACATATTTGAATAATAATTATACAAGTTATATAAATATTATCCGACTAGAGAGGTGTCTTAGGACATGTGGTTGAGTATCATAAATATTGTCAGTGCCGTGTCAACATTATCAAATATCATAGGCGAGAGTAAAAATAATATGCTCCAATTTAAGATAAAAACATTTACAAAAACAAGTAATTACTATCATTATATAACAAACAAATTTACAAACAAAATATTAGGTATAAATATTTTTTATTACAAATGACCAAAATATTATTTATTCAGTTAAAAAAAAAAGTAAATCAATTATTCTTTTGGAATGACATACTCCAAAGACTTTTTTTTTTAGATGATACATTAAACTATTATATTATTATGATTTGTAGGTTGCAACATTTTCAAATTAAACAGAAGTCCAAATATTTGTTTACATTTTTCAGATTCATATGTGTATGTGTATACTATTTGTGATATTATATGCTCTTAATGTCTAAAAAAAATAAAACGCCCTAAGCAAAAAAAATTTTAGCTTGAGGTACGGCTTTGTATACTTTCATTTCTACCCAAATTCGATTTTAGGAAATCACATTTTTTCTACATACATGATATTGTTAAGATTTTAGGAGTTTAAAGATTGACTATGGATTAAATATTATCGATCAAATTGTTTAACATAAAAAAATATTATCCGAACCGTAAATTCTTTTAAAACTATATCTGGAAGTTATTTAAGATATAATATATATATATATATATACTATTGTATTATAAACACCCCTACTCTAAAAATTCGAATAAATGAACCAAAAATTGAAAGGAAATATTATATGGTGGATTAGTAGTTTGATCCTTAATAATTGATAGCTGGATATGTGGCAAGTGCCAAACTCTAACAATAAATAAAAGAGATGACCCAAAAGGACATGAAACGGAAGGATATCTTTTATGGACGCATAATCTCTCTGCTTGGCACGCGCTTTCATTGCTTCATGCATTTTACACTTTGAGTTTTGTCATCATTCTTCTTTGCTTTATTTTTTTTCTTCCCCAACATGTGGGCAAATGCCTAATTTATTTACGGGTATAAGTACTAACCCTATCTAATTCGAGTTATAAGAGATAATCTAATATGATAATATTTTGGATAATCCTAAATATTTGATTGGATATAGTTTTGAAGAACTTGATAAATTCGAGTTTAGGTCAGGTTTTACATGTATAACCTAAACAATCCAAATAACCCGATTATATATGTATTTATAGATAACTATATCTATTTTATTATTTATTAGTATATTATATATAATGTAATTATTTTTTTATATATATTTAAGCCAGTAACACTTAGCCAATTAATTAATGTAATTCTATTATTGACTAATATAATTAAACTTTACAGCTTGAATTCTATGATATTTAATTTATCAACTTTAAAATTTTTGAAATTTTAATCAAAATAATTTTGTTCGGGTTTAAACCAAAAAACCTGAAACTGACTACATCCGACCGACCCGACTCGATCCAATATAGATTTGAATTTAATTTGCTAACTAAATTATTTTCCTGAATAATGTGTAACCCATATAATTCGAACTGAACCCGATCTGATACCCAAATTAGATAGGTCTAGTAAGTACTCGTTACTACTGTGGTTCTCAATTTTTGAGTGAAGCCTGAATATTAATAATTTAGGTTCTAGCGAAAATAGAACTTAGGATAGATGGATTACATCGGTCTCTAAACCGCCTTAACACCACCATACAATCATTAGTTTTTTTTTTAATTACTGGAATATCACCGCCTACATTATATAAAAATTTGGTTAATGGATCGGTCAATTATGGTTTAGTGTTAGACAAAAAAAATCATTAGTTCTTCTATAAGTTTTTGTTTTTTTTTCTGTAATGTGAAACTAATTTATCAACATTTTTTTTGATACACATGGTGAACAGTAACATAATAATAAATAATAAACTTTTCACAGATTGAAAAATTTCAATGAAATTTAAACCAAAGACACTTTCAAGCCTATGAAAAAAATAATAATGAAGGGAGCTGATTCTGTTTTTAATCACTTTAGCAATAAGCTTACTAGTAAATCAAAAGTCAAACAATCTGCGACCATGAATACGAGAGTTTCTCTCACACTATTTGTAGTAGATTGATGTTTGAAATGTCAAGCAGAGCGAAATAGAATTAATGAGATTTCTATGAGTCGCAAGAGAAGAGATAGTATGGTACCAGTCAGAAATAATCCAATGCAACCCACAACATATAGAGTGTCTATAAGTCTTTGTTCTTTTTGTGTAATCCAATGCAACCCACAAAAAATGTCCCTAGCACAAATCTTGGCCCTCCACCAATTCATATCTTTTGTTTGAATGTTAGGCATCTAAAACATGATAAATATCATAACCTATTTAGGAATTTCTATTAAACTTAATTATTAGTTTTCGGACAGTGTTCACAAAAAGTTTCGTAGAACTTTTCGACGTTAAGTATTTGTGAATAGTTTTTTTATTTTTTGTAATGGTTTTTAATCCCGCTTCTATTACTGTACGTAAGGTGTTCGATCCCTAATGTCTAAGAATTTGTAAAGAGAGCGTTACCACTAGTCCACTTGTTCTCCGCCAATGGTTAAAATGTTATTTAGTATTTTTATTTTAACAAAAAAAAATGTTATTTAGTAAATTTTCTCAATTTATATTCATATCAATTTCCTTCCACTAATATTTTGGAGATATTTCCACTCCACAAAATTCGTTAGCAGAAGAAAACACTGTTTCATTTCAATGGTCCATATGTCACCATCGATCTCCATCGCAACCATCGTCTCACCGGCTTCTCTTGCCGGAACGTTGGTGTCAAACTCAAAGGTAGAATAAGTTGATTGCTTCTGTAGTTTCTTCTCGCTGAGATTTTCTCTTGGAATGGCTTTAAGTTTCTGTATCTTCAGTTATATAATGGCCTCGATCGAATTAGTCTTCATCTTCTTATTTCTCACAGATTCTCAGTTATATAGTTGGCTTTCGGTTACCAGATTGTATAAATTGTGATCATCTAAAGTTCGTATACTCTGAGATTGAGTGATTGATATGCTCTAAAATTCAATTCAACTGATTAATGAAGAACCAGTGAGATTGTGTCTGTATATTTTTTGGTAAATTGCTTATGTCTTTGATTAGTGTCTTTTGCCTTAATGATCCTGCATTGTTGTTTAAAGCAATTCTGAAGTGAAATACACACTTGTCAGCTTGAAATGCTTTTGGTAGAAACTTTCATTTAGAACTTTTCTACGGATGTTTTATGGATAGATCTTTGATACATTCACTGTTATGTGTTCTTCAAGATCAGTTGACTGTGTTTTGTCGTTTCAATTTGGTTTTTGTAGACTGTTTCTTGTAGTTTACATCAGAAGAACAATGACACTACTAAGACAAGTATGAACTTCAAAAAGTATAGATCTTGTTCTGTTTCTGGAGGATATAACAACACATCTGTGGAGAATGTACCTTTTCCTCGTGATTACGCCGAGGTCATTAACCAAGTAAGCTCTTTTTTATTTGAGTTTGCAGTTATCTTAATCTCTTTTCCGGTATATCATGTCATGGATTAATGTTCAACTTCATTATATAGTCTTCCATTTGAAGCCAGTAAGTGTTGTGGTAGAAAAATGTAGCTAAAGATTGTAGATTTCAGGTTTCCTTTGCCAAAATTGCTTGTAAAGCTAAAGCATCAGGGGATGATGTTTTGTGCATGAAAAATACAGGCTAAACAAGCAGTTGAATTGGCTATGAAGGACGAAAAACAGTTAATGGTGAGTTTTGCAATGGTTGTTTTAAAATGGATCAACGAGAACACATTATTTTTCGTGATCCAAAGGAACCCTTTTACAGGAAATTGAGTTCCCCACATCTGGTTTAGCATCTGTGCCAGGTATTTCTTTTTCATCTGTACAAATTGTTTAGGAAGGCATTCTTGTTACTTCTTAGATGTTATTGTTTATTTTTCTCGTTGTTCCTTTTACTTGTGTTAGGTGATGGTGAAGGAGCCAATGAAATGACAGGAAGTATAAATATGATACGGGAGTTTTGTGACCGCCTATTAGCTCCTGAAAAGGCTCGCAGCACAAGAATTGTATGTACTACGTTAGACATATTGTCATCCAAATATGATGGATTCAACATTCAATAAAATCCTTACTTTGCATTACATGATTTCAGTTTTTCCCAGAGGCAAATGAAGTCAAATTTGCTCAGAAAACTGTCTTTGGAGGAACATACTTTAAGTTGGACTATCTGACAAAACCCTCTCTCTTTGAGGACTTTGGTTTCTTTGAGAGAGTAAAAATGGTGGATAGAGTGAAGCCAGAAGACGAACTGTTCCTTGTCGCATACCCATATTTTAATGTCAATGGTAATTCTCTGAAAACCCTGTTAACAATATCCACAATGGACTCGTTAGTCATTCCTTTGTTGTTCCTCTTTCGCCATTCAGAGATGCTCGTAGTGGAAGAGCTCTATAAAGAAGCTGTTGTGAACACTGAGCGAAAACTAATCATCTTCAATGGAGAACTTGACCGCATAAGATCAGGCTGTATCCTTTTTTCTTCTCATTAATGATTAATGAGACAAAGTATGACTCTCTTTCCATTTGCATCACAACTTGACAGCCTAAAAGAAAAAGCTGAATCAAGAGAAAGACGCTTGTTTTTCTTAAAAGAGGGACAAAAACAAAAGACTATCCCAAGTTCTTTTACCCGAAACTCGCTGCACTGACCGATACACTTCTTCCAAAGATGGAGACAGTATACTACATCCACAATTTCAAGGGACAAAAAGGAGGTGTCCTTTTCAGGTGTTTAGCTTAAAAGCCCTTTACTTCATTTACCTCCAAATTACTATCCTCTAGTTCTTGATGTTTAGCTGAATCGTTTTGTGCTTCGAATCGATTAGGTGTTATCCAGGTCCATGGCAAGTCCTGAGGAGAACAAGGAACAAGTGCATCTGTATTCATCAGCAAGAAACCATGCCTTCTCTCAAGGAAGTTGCCTTAAACATTCTTGCTTCCACTTAAGATTCTTTTACTGAATTTTCTTCATGTATACACTTGTAAGTACTTTGTTTATCATTGATGAACATTTTGGTGATATATGATTTTGTAGTCTCATCCATTTGTTTACAAGAAATTTACTACCTCTGAAAGCTTAAATCTTAGTGAGCATTTGTGACAATAGAAAATAGATATTTCATTTATATTTTAGTAAAGCATAGATTAAAAATATAAAATGTTGATGATAAAAGTTTATTGATTGAAAAGAACCGCAGAAACGAATATTCAACTATTTAACGAATACACTTTCTCAATTACCCAAATACGAAATCAAGTTTAGGGGTTGTTCATCACAAAAAATATAAAAAGTGAATCGAACTTCTAAAAACCAATTTGACTTTCGATTTGAGAGTTAATTTCAATTTATTCAACTAGCCGAGTCAACACAAAGTAAAATTTTTTTTCAAAAGTCAACAAAAAAATTTGAAATTTTAATCAACCACATCCAAAATTAAAAGTTAAATCAACTATTTTTCGTACTTAAATTGACATTTTTTCCATATTTAAATATAAAAATTAAAAATATTAGATTGATTGTGCTAAAACGAAAAAAAAAGTATTGATTTCTAATTTGGGTCTCGGTCTTACTTACAATCACTGATGGGCCTATATATGCACTGGGTAAAAAAGATTCGGCCCATTCATTAAAATAACAATTTAAAAAGTGACGAAAACACCCCCAAAGCCCTAGTCCGAACATATATAATTTTCTCGAGAAATTTATCAGCCGCTCGAAGCTCATCACAGGCGAAAATGGTGTCAGGATCAGGGATATGTTCGAAGCGCGTGGTCGTCGACGGGCGACATCACATGCTTGGCCGTTTGGCGTCGATCGTCGCCAAAGATCTTCTCAATGGCCAGAAGGTTGTCATTGTCCGGTGCGAGGAGATTTGTCTCTCCGGTGGACTTGTTCGCCAGAAAATGAAGTACATGAGGTTTCTTCGCAAACGTATGAACACTAAACCCTCTCATGGACCTATTCACTTCCGTGCTCCCTCCAAAATCTTCTGGCGTACAGTTCGCGGGTTCGTAAATCAAATTCTTTCTCTGTATAATCAAATATTAGATTCACAATCTCTGTATTGCAATATTGGTTCTTGTTGGTAATTGAGATCTCTATGTGCATTTGATTCGAGTATATATTTCTAGGTATTTATAACAAATCTTAAGTGAATCATTAGTGGTTTTATTCAAAGCTTTTTGAGTTTAGCTGAGTTAGATAGTTGCAGTATGATTCTAATGTCAAATGTTTTCTGTTCAATGCTAATTGAAGTGGTAATTGTAGCTGAGTGAAATAGTTGCTGTATGATTCTAATGCCAACAGTTTTCTGTTCAATGCTAATTGAAGTGATGATTGTAGTATCTGAGTTGAGATAGTTGCTGAATTGTGATTTTGCAGTATGATTCCACACAAAACAAAGCGTGGAGCTGCTGCACTTGCTCGTTTGAAGGTATTTGAAGGAGTTCCTACTCCCTATGACAAGATCAAAAGGATGGTCGTTCCAGATGCTCTCAAGTTTGTGCCTCTTCACTCATTTGCTAATCTCTTTTGGTTCTCTGCTTCTTGTATATGTTATTCACCCTTGTTCCTTCTTCAGGGTATTGAGGCTTCAAGCTGGTCACAAATACTGTCTCTTGGGCCATCTTTCTTCTGAAGTCGGGTGGAACCATTACGACACCATCAAGGTATGTGCTGTTTGTCTTCTTGTCTCCATTGTACCTTTTTACCATTTAGATTGTTTGCTGCTAGTTGATACAAGCTTTTGTTATAAGCAACTAGACTGTCTTAGTTTTGCTCACACATTGTAATTATAGAAAGAAGAACAATCTTTAGCTGTAAGGTTTGTGAGTCATTAATGGTGTTGGATGTTCTGATAAACAGGAGTTGGAGACAAAGAGGAAGGAGAGAGCTCAAGTGGTTTATGAGAGAAAGAAACAACTTAGCAAACTTAGAGCTAAGGCTGAAAAGGTCGCAGAAGAGAAACTTGGAACCCAGCTTGATATTCTTGCACCAGTTAAATACTGAGCTTATCACTAGTAGTTTTGTCTTTTGCATGTGTTTGAGCCGACCAAATTCTTGTTTGTTCTTTACACTTAGGTCTTATATTGGAGTTTGTACTCCTAATATTTTCTTTCTTGAGAATTGGGTATTGCAAAAGAAAAACTTTAGTAATGACTATTTTGCAATTGAATCTTCCCAAGTCAATATTATCAATTCAAATCAATATCATCAATTAAATGACTTTAATGCTTTCCCAAAGTTTAATTCTCCATTATATATAGTAATTCAAATTTTGGGAGACTTTAGTATAAAAACGATGTATCTATAAAAGCTTTGCCTTTATGAGAAAGCTTAAGGATGATGCATTGAGGATTAGTGTTGAAGCCAAGCAAAACGTAATAATATCATTGTGTTTGAAGATTCTCTCTCAAGCATCGTTATCATAATCATTCTTAAGTATTGAGCAACAACTTATTACTTTTCACTCAACTTTATTCACAAAATATGTATTTGTGAAGTCATTGTAGTTTAAATGTTGATTAGATTATGAAGTTGACACTGTTAGTACATTATGACCACTGAGTAAAAGTACCTACGAATCATCATCATTGACACTTCACACATAAAAACACATTCATATATAAAGAGTGAATTCAGACACAAACTAAGAAACAAAAAGAAGAATTAATTAGATGTTCTTCAGATATCAATCAGCAAACTAGAAAATGTTCTTTTGGATACATTTGGTTTTGTTCAGTAGCTTCTGGGTATTTGGTTTCTCCAATCCAGATGGTAAGCAGATCCTAAGCTTTGTCTCATGTTATTTTCTTACCTTCAACTCTTTAATTTGATCTTTATGGAACAGGTTTCTTAAGCTTATCTTGTGGCGGCTCAAGTTACACTGATGCTTATAATATATCTTGGGTTTCAGACAATGATTATATTGAAACAGGTAACACTAGTACAGTTACTTACATTGAGAGCAGTTCGACTTCCAGTGTTCCCATCAGATTCTTCCCGGAGTCTCGAGGTCGACAATGTTATAAGGTACCTGTGAGCTGGAAGAAGGATTTATCTTCAGTTTTGATTCGGGCCAAATTCGTTTACAGAAACTATGATAGTCAGAATAGTCCTCCATCATTTCATGTCTCTCTAGGAAGGAGAATCACTAGTACTGTTGATCTTAGAACTAATGATCCTTGGATTGAAGAGTTGGTTTGGCCAGTCAACAACGATTATCTTTTGTTTTGTTTGCTTGCGGTTAAAGGAAGAAGCATTCCTGTTATCTCTTCTCTAGAAGTACGGCCACTTCCTTTAGATGCTTACCGAAACAGCCTGGAGGGTTCTTCCAATATAATTCTCAGGAGAAGTTACCGAATCAATAGCGGATACACAAATGGGTCTATCCAGTAAGAATCTCAGGCTCTGAACTTGATTACTGTTGCTTCTTTGGTGTGTGTGTGTGTGTTTTATTGAATTATCTTTGGTGAATTCCGCTGAATTGCAGGTACCCTTCAGATCCATATGATCGAATATGGGATCCGGATCAAAGCTTTGCACCCTTTCACACCTCTTTGAGCTTCAGTAGACTCACACAATTGAATCCCTTTAACACCACAGAGAATCCACCAGCTTCTGTTCTTCAGACTGCTAGAATTCTTGCTCGCAAAGACAGTCTCTCATATACACTTCCTCTGCATACACTAGGAGATTACTACATCATCCTCTACTTTGCTGGAATATCCTCACTCTCCCCTTCTTTTAGTGTAATGATCAATGATGAAGTCAAACAATCTGATTATACTGTGACCAGTTCCCAAGTTGGTACGTTGTACTATACCAAAGAAAGAATCAGCAAGCTAAACATAACCCTCGGAAAAGTGAAGTTTAATCCTCAGGTGAACGCTCTTGAGGTCTACGAAATACTTCAATTCCCTCCCGAGGCTTCTTCTACCACAGGTACTCCTCTCAATTTGATTTGGCATGGTTAGAGCAGATTTCCACCAAAATCAAAGTTCACCATTAAAGTTGTCTTTTGCAGTTTCGGCACTTAAAGTCATAGAGCAATTTACCGGGCAAGACCTTGAATGGCAAGATGATCCATGCAATCCCCGTCCATGGAACCACATCAAATGTGAAGGAAGCCGTGTTATATCATTGTAAGACAATCCTCACCATATCCATTGCTTTCAACATTTCTTGATCTAAGCTCAAGTCTTCTTCTTTTGGCTGTTTAAGGTTTCTTTCACAAATCAACCTGAGGTCCATTAGTCCAATGTTTGGAGACTTGCTCGATCTCAAGACACTGTAAGTCAGCAATTCTTCAGCATTGTAAGCCTCTCATGTATACATGCCTTTTATCTCGAGTGTTCTCCTGCAGTGACTTGCATAATACATCACTCACGGGAGCAATACAGAACATAGGCAGCCTTCAGCATCTCCAACAACTGTAATACTCAATTAAACTGAATACACACAAACACACATAAATATATTATATTTCCTGTAGCATGAGAAGGCTTTTTACAATTTCTCCAGGAATTTGAGCTTCAACCAATTAAAATCTTTTGGCTCCGAACTGGAAAATCTGGTTAACCTTGAAGTTCTGTAAGTTATCTTACACTGAAATCTTCTGGATACATTTCCGCTCTTTTTGGAGAATTGAAACTTATTCTTCATTCTCTGAAGGGACCTGCAAAACAACAGCTTACAAGGATCAGTTCCTGAAAACTTAGGACATCTAAAGAAACTTCGTCTCCTGTAAGTATGCATTTTGATCAAGAAGTAGTAGCTTGTGCATACTATCTTCACACAAAAAATGACCTTTCTGTTACTTTTGATCAGGAATCTAGAAAACAATAACTTAGTAGGCTCCTTGCCACAGTCTCTTAACCGAACGGGTCTGGAAGTCAGGTATACAATATATGTCTCAGTATTTGCTACAATATTCTACTCATGTGTTATAGTATTACTAAATTTGATGTTTATCAGGACAAAGGGAAATCCATGTCTTTCATTCTCTTCATTATCGTGCAACAATGTCTCTTCAACAGTTGACATACCACAAGTCACTATCCCTACCAATAAGAAACACAAGAAGCAGAACCGTATAGCAATCTTGCTTGGAGTTTTTGCCGGAGCCTTGTTTGCCACCATCCTCGTCGTTGTTATCATGTCGATCTACACCAGGAGACAGAGAAACAAAGAGAGAGATATAACTCGTATGGAAACAATGCTTTCTCTTTGCTCCACAAAGTCTTGGTTTCATAATTCTTAAACATATTATCAATATCTGATCAGGAGCACAGCTGAAGATGCAGAACTGGAACACTTCAAGAATCTTTTCTCACAAAGAGATCAAGTCAGCTACAAGGAATTTCAAGGAGGTGATTGGCCGTGGAAGTTTTGGAGCTGTATACCATGGAAAGCTACTAGATGGAAAACAAGTAGCAGTCAAAGTACGATTTGATAGAACTCAACTTGGAGCTGATTCTTTCATCAATGAGGTTAAGCGCTCACACCTTTCTCCCAAAAGTACCGTCCATATTTGAATGTCATGCATTCGGGCGAGGATGCATTCATGTCTACTGATCTGCGTGCTGAGATCTAAAAGTCTCCCTTTGTACTGTCTATGTTTATAGGTTAACCTTTTGTCTCAAATCCGCCACCAAAATCTAGTTTCCTTCGAGGGCTTCTGCTACGAATCAAAACGGCAAATATTAGTTTATGAATATATGCCTGGTGGATCATTAGCTGATCACCTTTACGGTATGAAAATCCCTAAGTATCTAGAAAATGCTCATCATCTTTTTCCAAAGCATCTTCTCACAAAGCTATAGCTTTTTGTGGTATCTTGCTTCTGCAGGTCCACGTAACAAAAGGCTTTCATTGACCTGGGTTTCACGACTAAAAGTTGCAGTTAATGCTGCAAAAGGTACATCTTCAACATTTGTTATTGATGTCTTATACCAGAACACAATTAATCCTAGCAGATAGTAACAATTTTGTCTTATCAATGAAGGATTGGACTACCTGCACAACGGAAGCGAGCCGAGAATTATACATCGGGATGTAAAGAGCAGTAACATACTTCTAGACAAGGATATGAACGCCAAAGTTTCTGACTTTGGCCTATCAAAACAATTTACAAAAGCAGATGCATCTCATGTTACTACTGTTGTTAAAGGCACCGCAGGATACCTTGACCCTGAGTAACTCTTCTCTAATTTCTCTCAGTATTTGTGATGGATTAACAGCTTCATTAGCTAATCATTAATCACACTTATTTCATTCCAGATATTACTCAACTCTGCAGCTGACAGAGAAAAGTGATGTCTATAGCTTCGGGGTGGTTCTGTTGGAGCTCATCTGTGGAAGAGAACCCTTAAGCCACTCAGGTTCACCAGATTCCTTTAACTTGGTCTTATGGGTGAGATAAACCTGCTTTTGTCTTTTTTTATTTTTTCTCTCAGTATCTGAGTACACAGTGACATAAAAGATAGAAATACTTTATATGCAGGCTCGGCCAAACTTACAAGCAGGAGCATTTGAGATTGTGGATGATATCTTAAAGGATACATTTGATCCAGCGAGCATGAGAAAAGCTGCTTCGATTGCTATAAAGTGTGTGGAGAGAGATGCATCTGATAGACCGTCAATTGCAGACGTTTTGACTCAATTGAAAGAAGCATACAGCCTTCAACTCTCATATCTAGCTGCTTCAGCACATACAGACTGATGACATATATAACACAAACAAGAGTATATAACTATACAAATAGTCTATACTTGTATCCATTCTAGTATATTTTCGTTTGTCATACAAAGTTTTGTAAGTAATCTGAAAATGTATTTACCCTCATACTACCTTTTCTCATTAAAACAAGGAGAAGAATGCTAGATCATATATACCACAAAATTGAGCTCTATTCCTCTGCTAAAAGTCCGGCTTCTTTATTACAACTTGGGCTTCACCAACGGATTTGACGACACCATGAAGCTCCTTTACATGGTTTGTCATGCCACTGATTCTGTAAGCCTTGACCATTGTCCTGTATGTAATCTTATCAGGTTTAAATCCCTTCTTATCCATTAGTTCGAGAACACCTTTCATCTCTGCAAACTTTTCCATCCTCCCATAGGCATCTACAAGACAGTTAAAAAACACAAGGTCCAACCTTATGTCTGAGTTCTCAATGAAACGCAAGACTCCCCCAATTTTATCCGGTTTTCCAGCTCTTCCATAGGCACGAACAAGAGAACATAGTGTAACACAGCTTGGTTTAATTCTCTCTGATTGCATTAGTCTGAATAAATATTCCATCTGTTTTAAGTCTCCAGCTCTGCCGAAAGCGTCAATGACCACATTGTAGGTGACTATAGTCCACGAATAGTGATACTTTTGCATGTATTCCATCACAGCACTCATCTTCTTGTAGTTTCCTGTTTTCCCATAAGAATCTAGGAGGATATTGAAGGTTCTGATGTTGGGTTCAATCCCAGAGCTCTGAAACTTCTCATAACATTTCTCCATCATTTCTATCTGTCCATTTCCCCCAAACGCTCTAATAGTTGAGTTCATGGTCCACGAATCAGGCTTGCAGTCATCCTCTCCAAGCATTTGGATAAGTGTCGATTCCATCTCCACAAACCTTCCAAAACAAAGAAACATCCCAGAGTATCAGTGCTTTGAACGAAAGCATTCTCAAATTCAAGTAGTCGCCCCATCCCAGCATGTGTCTCAGTTGAATGGATTAATAAAAACGAGGTTTTAAACATTCCATGTTTGGCATAATTCAAAAAATTTTATAAGCATCAAACATCACATGCGAGATATGGAGTGAGTGCAAAATGCTATAGCAAAATGAAATTTCAATAGGACAGAACAGGTTGGTGAGTACATTTTTGCTTTCCCATATGCATCGATGAGGGTATTATAAGTGATGGTATTGGGGTTAATACCCTGTCTTCTCATATCAGAAAGCAGATCTTGAACCTTATCCAAGTCGAAAACCTGAAGGAACGACTTAATGAGGATAGAATAGGTGTGCACATCCGGCTGACAGTTATAAGTACTTTTCATACGTTCCAGAAGAGTAAACGCAGCATCAAAACGGCCACTCCTGCTATAAGCAGATAGAAGTGCGGTATACACTTCATGATTCACCACACAGCCTTCATTGATCATTGCTTGAAAAAGTTCATGAGCCTTTTCTGGCTGTTTGCATTTTCCAAGCATCACAATGAGCTTTACATAGACGCCAACGTTTGGTTTGTACCATAGTTGTTCACGCAATAGTTCAAACACCTACAGATACACCAAAACTAGTTTCCATTTACACAGCCAAAAAAACTCAACACATCACTCAGACTAATACGAGAGACAAACAGTTCCCTTAATATTTCATCCTTAACATCAAAACCCAAAATCAGAAACTCAAATTTACAGCCAAATATAGCTAATGCGCGAAATTCACTCTATTAATGCCTTAAATAAACGATACAAAGCAAAATTTCGAGATAGTTTCGGAATATACCTGAAGTGCAGATTCCCATCTGAGAGCTGTAATTCTTTCGTGAAGAGACTCAAGCACTGTCTTCGGAAGCAGTTTCTTCGAGCCTTTTTTCTTCTCAATAATCGCCTTAGTAGCTTCTCTTCGTAGTATTATCGATATAGCTTTCCTCGACGCAATCTTCGTGTTCACATCCTCTTTACTCCCCTTCGAGTCGATCTCCTTCACGTCCTCTGTATTCATCAGCCATTTGCTTTGCCTTGTCTCTCTAAGCGAGCTATTGTTGCTCTTATCATAAGAAATTGTATGTTTAGGCTCGCGCGGGGAGATGGAAACACATCGTACTATAGCAGTTCTGTTCGCCGGCCGGCGGTTAAATGCCGACGGGAGTGGATGCGCGTGGCTCGTGGAAGTCGAGAGTGAAACCATATGGACCAATCTCGAGAAATTTGAAGGATCAGACTTGCAGAAGAATAAAACAGAGTGGAATTGGAGTTTAATGGACTATAATTGGGTCAGGCCCAGATAACTTTTTAAGTCTTTAAATGCTAGCTAGTCAACTCACAATTAAAGTCAACAAAACGAATGGAACAAGCAACACTGTTTTAAGACATCAACATCATATCAAATTAATCATGTACTTGAAAAATTCAGACACTTTAATAGATTGATTTGATGGTAATATGGTATGAATTCGAATATGATTGATTTAATTGATGTCAATGAATCATATACGCTTTGTGTTTTGTGAATATCTCTAGGCCTTTCAAGTGCAGATCTTTAGATTCTAGCCTCTCTGTGAGGTATAATGATTTTTAGATTTACGATGATTCAATTTTTTGACCTTATTGAATTAGTGACTCAACATATAATGGAGTTTTTAAATAAATCATAGTAAATTCTCTAATAATATAATCCAGATAATCTTAAGACCTTATCAATTCTATATTATTCAGGATTATTTAGGTTTACGCTTGATCGTCATCACAGAACCACAACATTCAGCTGCAACATAAAATTTAAAGGAAGCAAATGGAAGAGAAACATGATTTGATTCTCAGGTAACATTAAGAACCAGAGACTTTATATTTATACAAACAAAAAACCCTACCACATGGCTACAGATCCTTAAGTTCTCCTTCTTACTACAGATACCAAAACAAAAGAACATGATTCATAATCACATCTTTGATGGAAGAAGCATTAGCCACTGTACTTATAACACCCTTGAAGGGAACTTATAACCCACAAAAGATATTTAAGGGCCTCTGAGAATAAGGCAAAAAGTTTAAACTTTTCTTCAGTTGAGTTGTAAAACTTGAGTACTTCTACTAACTTATTACTTCTTAAGCTTTAGCCTTTAGTCCTCATGATTGTGATACTTCCTTTTCCTCCTTCTGTGCGGATTTTAGTCTTCCCTACAACAGGTTTCCCAGAGAATGCTGAAGTTTGAATCACTGCAAGCTCTTCTTTGGCATCCTTTGGTTTTGCTGGTGGCATTCGGATTTTCTGGTTTATGTCTTTGAGAGTCATCCCACCATGTACTCCACATGGCTTGATGAATGCAAACGGATAGATAATCGAAGATGATAGCTTTGAAACTGGCCGTGTAAAAGATTTCCTACCTGTTATTACCAAGCTAATCATTACAACAATGCTTTGTTTTCTCCATTTGTCGAGAACGGAGTGTGTATAGATGAAACTCATTTGTGTCTCAACCATTTGTTTTTACCTTTGAAGATGACATTTGGTGAAGATCGACTCACTGGCCGCTGCACTTCCCTGGTTTCAGTCTCAGGTGGCACATTTAGATACTCTACACCAAGCACAGAGATTTTGGCAAGATCAGTTAGAGCTAGAGAGAAAAACAAAACTATAGACGAGATCAAAACTACGAAATCTGACCTGAAATATCAACTTGAACATCTGGGGAACCAAAGCTTCTGTGAGGTAAACAACAGATAGTAATCAGTAATGAAACAAATGGGGCTCCTAAACATAAGAAAAAAAGAAAAGAAAAAGGAGGAAACATACAAGTCATCAGGTAGCATTGGGGTCTCAGCATCATTTAAGCAATCAGCGTACCACTCCTCAGCATACAGATCAAGGCGCTCAAAACTTGAGGCAGAGGCATCTTCTGATAAAGAAAATCTATTGTTTTCAATGAAAACGAATTGGCCAGATAAAGGCGGAAGAGTTATTAGAACCCAACCTGAAAACCCTTCAATAAGCTCAGATCCTTCAGGTAAAAGCTCATCAAGTGCGTCCTCTCTAGCCTGAACATAGCATAAAAGAAACATCAATCATAGAACAAAAGATTGTATTATACCCTCAAGCAACCTCCTCAGCTATCCAATATTTCTTTAAAACTTATCACAGTAGGTACCTAACAATTGAATTAGGTACCGAGAAGCTTGTATTTGTTCAAGGAATAGAAGAATAAAGCCCATGATACAAAACAGATTCCCACTTTGTCAACACCAGCATTCAAATAGCACAGGCCATTTGAGAAGTGATGATCAATGATTTTCCACATTGGTGATTGGTAAAATAAATACCATAATAGAAATAACTAAGCCTGTGTGCTAATTAGTGAGGAATGAGACACGAGTGTGGTATTTAGGTTTTGTGTACTCACGCTTGATTTTAAGATTGCAGAGAAGCTCTCACTGCTGAAGAGGGATGTTTCCATTGGTTGGTCTTCGAATTGTAAGACTCGACGCCTCTTTAAAGCAGAGCGTGTCTCACTATGGATTTCCAACTTCCTGTTTGTTTCATCTGAATTCAGACTCTTTAGATTAGTGACCATCAATATATAGACATTAGAAACTCAGATGATAATAAATAAAATAAAAAAGACAAAAAGCACAACCTGTTGTGACATGATAACCCATTGAGCTACATGCCTTCACTGGGGTTGCTACATCATCAAACATGTACGAGTGATCTTCTTGGTTTAGTGTGACTTCAGTCATCGTGCACTCCGGCACTTCCGCTGGAGTTAAGAGAACAATATTAACAAATTTGTAACACTGATGTAAGAGATAAACAATGAAAATAAAGAACTTACAGAAATCAGACTGTGGTTGGTCATTATAGTTCTCCACTTGCCAATTCCATGAAGGATCACTGCAATCACTTATACACCACATGGATCAAATTCAGGAGTACATTTATAAGTGATAAGTAATCTATATGACTATACTTGCAAACAAACAATGGTCAAACAAATCTTCCAAAACCTCAAACTATGAAATAGTCCACTACAAACATTATATCCACAACTTCAAGCTCAATCACAACATCCCAACCTGGATCCAACTCAATGTCTGCATTTTCAAGATTCCAGAGCCAAACATAAAACCTCATTTTGACAAAAGAGGGCTTAAAAAACTTAGGGTTTAGTGGAAATGATTGAAGCATCTTGAGCATTGAGAAGCTAAAAACTAAATCCTCCATATGACTGCGTATAACGATGATTGATGAAGCTTAAGATAACCCAACATTGCATCATGAAAACCCAACATTCATAACTCGTCATTAAAGCAAATCGGAGCATTAAACCCAGAAACCAAGTTGACTTAGAACCAGCATTGAGTAAAAAATCAACACCAAATCTCACCCGAAAGATAACGATTGAAGTGAAAACCAAACAAGATCACACAAATCAGCACAAAATCAATGAATGGGCAAGATACTAATCAACCATACAATACTCAAAATCATCACAAACCCAAATCTAAATAAACACAGAAAACCCAGGAATAAAATCACACCGAGTAGAAATTAAGTAGCAAAAATCACAAAAAATAGGAGAAGAAATCTACCGATCATCGACTCCGTAATCCATCGATCTTCACTTTTCCGATACACCTCCGAATAACTAGCCGTTGCCCAGAGAATAAAATAAAAAATCAACAACAGTGTACACATGCACGCTCCCGAAGAGGAAGAGGCTGTATATATACTCTACAATGAAGCAGTTTTAAGACTGACCTTGTGTGCTCGAGATATGTGCTTAATGCTTTCTGCTAAAACCCCAAAAAATTAAAAATAAAAGTAAAAGCGAAGGGTATCTACTGGTGAATATTATTTTATAGAAAAATCTCTGCAACACTCATTTAAGAAGAGAGAGAGATAGAATTGCAAAGGAAGCTTAAGAAAGGACCATTGCGAAGCACGCTTTCTAGTTTCTAGTTTCTATGTCGTGCTTCCTCTTTTTTCGCGATTTTCTTCTTAATTGTTGTTAAATTCTTGCAATTATTCTCATATTTATTTTCTATCACTTTTATTTTCTTGGATATATTTAATATTCATTCAGATAATTTAATTGGTGATAATTGACTCTGTCAATAGCGTCATGGATTTTATTTTTGATAATCAGAAAATTTTTAAGTTAGTAGCTAAGTCACATATAATTCAAAAAGTTATAAGACAGATAGTAAGTACTAACAAAATAATCAATAAAGACAAAAAAAAAATTAATAATGGTACAAAAGCTTAGTATACTTTGAATAAAGATTTCAAGTTTTTCTTTGTATTCTAATGGAAAATTTGGCTATTAAATCCATAAAGATTTATTTTAAAAAATAATTCGCATTCAAATATATAATATTAAATAAGGTGTAATTTTAATTAAATTAATAAAGGGTGGTCTAAAAAGTATTTATAAATAATAAAATCAATGACATATATTTTAATTATTATTTTAAATTTATGTTTGAATAAGACTATTTACAATAAGGTTGTTGAATAAATTTTTCGACAGCAGAAACATTACAATGGATGTATTGAATATAAACTTGTGAGGTGGTATATTTGCGTGTTGAATAGATTAACACCTTTGAATCTATTATAAAAAAAAGTGATAAATTTTATTTGTCATCTTTAGTTATAATTTTTTTGTCCATAATTTCTAAATTTATTTATTTTAGTTTAAGTCTTTATTTAGAACAAAAATACCAAACTTCATTGTTTTTTATTCTAAAAAATTAGAAATTTTTTTCATGTAATTTAGAAAGAAAAATAAAATTTCATATTGCAATCTATTACAATTTCAAAAGTTTTTATTTTCAAACATATTCGTGTATAGATTTCAACAAATTTCATATACTAATAAAAATAGTGGGTTAAAGTGTTGGATGTTGAATTTTATTAAACAAACCATTGTAGATATATAAAAATTGAAAGGGTGTTGAATGATAATGTGAAAGAAAGAGAAGATGATTTGGAGTGGTGAAAGAGAAAAATGAGGGTGTTGAATCTAAAAACAATTGTACATAGCCTAACACGTAATTTTGCAAAAATTTACAAATTCATCTACATTTATCTCTAATAGACCTCTTATTCAGTTATTTATGACTCATATGTTAATATAAACATTAAACGTACGATATATAAAATTAATATATTGCCAAAAATAACGTAGAGCATTACATGTTTGTGATATGATAAATAGAAAATGACAAATTAGTTCATAAATATTTCCGTAAACTCACAACTAATTTCAATCTTCACAAACTGAGTTTGACTTTAGAGTATTACGTTTATTCCAAACACCAACCGAGTTTGACTTTAGAGTATTCACGTTTATTCCAAATGACATTGTTAAAGGTTTGAAGGCTGGCTATGGATCTAGCAATGTCCAGTTATTGACAAATTAATCGATGTTAAATATTAACATTATCTCTAATAGATCTCTTATTCAGTTATTTATGACTCATATGTTAATATATACATTAAACGCACAATATATATAATTAATATCCTGACAAAAATAACAAAAACCGTTACAAAATGTGATATGAAAAATAGAAAATGATAGTAGTTCATAAAATATTTCCGTAATCTCACATGTGAAACTAATTTTAGTCTTCACTAACCGAGTTTGACTTTAGAGTGTCACATTTATTCTTACACCACCGAATTTGATTTTAGAGTGTCACGTTTATTCTAAATGACATTGTTAAGGGTTTGAAGGTTAGCTACGGATCTAGCAATGTCCAGTTATTGACAAATTAATTGATGTTCAATGTTAAAATTTATCTCTAATAGACCTCTTATATAGTTATTTATGACTCATATGTTAATATAAACATTAAACGTATAATTAATATCTAGATAAAAATAACATAAAGCATTACAAATTTGTGATGTGAAAAATAGAAAATAACAAATTAGTTCATAAATATTTCCGTAATCTCACATATGAAACTAATTTCAGTCTTCACCAACCGAGTTTGACTTTAGAGTGTCACGTTTATTCTATATGATATTGTTAAGGGTCTGAAGGCTGACTATGGATCTAGAAATGTCCAATTATAGACAAATTAATTGATGTCTAATGTTAAAATTTATCTCTAATAGTAATAGACCTCTTATTCAATTATTTATGACTCATATGTTAATAGAAACATAAACACACAATATATATATTTGATATCCTGACAAAAATAATGAAAAGCGTTACAAAATTGTGATATGAAAAATGGAAAAAGACAAATTAGTTCATAAATACTTATATAAACTCACATGTGAATTAAATTTCAGTTTTCACCAACCCAATTTGACTTTAGAGTGTGATGTTTATTCCAAATGACATACGAAGGGTCTAAGGTTGGCTATGGATCTAGCAATGTCCAGTTATTGACAAATTAATTGATGTCCAATGATATGTATTTTTTGGTTCTAATTAATAATAGCATTTTTATGACACAAATAATTCAGTTACGTTGTTAACACTATTTAATTACTGTAATTAATAGTGAAAAAACAATTTGATGTTTTTCATTTATTATTTCTTTAGTTTGATGAATTATTGAATTTAGTGATGACAATTTTGTGCTACTCTATAAAACAAATTCTTCTATACAAAAAAAAAGTTAGTACATATATGTGTTTTAAACTGACTTCCATGCTTCTAGTTTTAGAGGATAAACATATGTTTTCCGATTTTTGGAAGTTAACTCTTTTTTATATCAAAACATTATGTTGACAAAAAAAAAACTGACGAAGAAGGTTTATTGGTAGTTGGAATTTAGTGGACCTTAAAAAATTTGTCAAATGTGTTTTGATGAATTTATTGGTGTAACCAAGTTCTTCTAAAACTCAAATTTGCTTTGTCAAATATTTAGGTTTGGGTTTAATCCGTTATACATCTATTTTTAGATCTTTTGGACCCAAGTTTATTTCCAATCCTCCCACAAAGAAAGAGAGAAGTTATGAACCTTATGTTTTTAATCCATTAGTTCGAAGTTATAAGTTTATAACTCTATGCTGTTGTGAAGCATTCTAATCTGCTTGATTAAATAATCCTTAAAATCTACCCCAAAAAATACTAGATGAGAGGCAGGAGATAGTTGTAGTCTTTTAGGTTTAGATTTTAAACTGACATTGATATCTTCCACTACATTATGTTCTCCACATCCTCATTTTTCTGTTTCCACTACATTATGTTCTCCACATCCTCATTTTTCTGTTTCATAGTTTTTTTTTAAGTAGGACTAAAGATTCATTTTTGTTTCAGTGGTAGTAACATGTTTGCTGTTTTTAGGGGTTTCTTATAACCTTTGTCTTCTTAATTATTTTAATATGTTTCAGTGGACCATGGAAGTATGGGACTGGTTATGAAGTAAATAATTATTTAGGATTAAACGCAGACCTGTTGGGGTCGAGCTTTGAACTAGTACATGATGGTCCACTACATTTTCTTTAAAGGAATAAAACAGTGTCAATATATGAAGATAATAAACTGATGAAGAGATAGATGTGTTGGATGGTAACATATCCTACGTCAGATTTTGGGGCGTCTAATCTAATATATATCTAAGGTCAATAAGTCAATTAATTTTGAGTTGAAATTCCATAATTTATTGTGATAGTTCGATATATTTTTATAAACGAAAGAGTAACGGAAGTTAACACGTCTTTATTACTCGTTAAATTTAATTATTTTCAACACTAAATTAGTTTGATCAACTGATTCGAGTTGCAGTTCATATTTAATTTGACAAAAAAAAAAAATAGTTTACAAATTAAAGGTGTTTTTTTTGTTTCATTGTGAATTTTATTAGCTGGAGCTCAAGGATGGAGATGAATTCGATGCAATGTTTTCTCAACCAAACGAAGTTTGAGTGTTTATGTATGGTGTGAATGTAAAAGTGTACAAGTTTGGGTTTGTATTATTATGTCCATAAATATAAATGATTTTATTGGTTATATGCAAGAAAGGAACAAATAGATGATATGTTGCTTTTGTTACAAGAATTGATTAGAATCAAAATATTTCAAGCTTCGAGGAAAGGCAAGTAACAAAAGGAAGATATTGTCTATCTTACAAAATCAGTTAAAGAATCTAATTTTATGTTCCAATCGTGAACATTCTATACAAAACACCATTAAGATCATGCTTGCATCAGCTTCACCAATAATATGAGATCAAGAGACATGGCTGCAGAAACCGGTAACAATAATACTTCCTCCTATGTTTCAATATCGAATCAGATCATTGTTCTGTTGCTTTGGTTGATGGGTTTATGGTTGAACAGAAAATGTTGCAGTTGATGTTAATCGTGGATTGCTTAAGGAGCTTGAAGATATGGGGTTTTCAATGGCTCGAGCAGCTTGGGCTCTGCATCATTCTGGTATGTATCAAACACTACAATCCAAGGTACAATGTTGACATGGATCAAACATATCTTGTTTTGTATTGATCTTCTCAGGTAACTCTAGCCTTGAAGCAGCTGTGAATTGGATCATAGATCATGAAAATGATACACAGTTCGACAACATGCCTTTGGTATGAATTCATCGTTATTTCTTTGTTCATAGATATCATTAGAAACTTCGGTTTAACTATTGTTTTGCAGGTTGAATTTAACATTGAGATTGAGTCTCCTAAACCATCTGATGATATTGAAGAAACTAGTCAGGCAAGAGCAAAGGAACTAATGTAAGTAAGTCTCTCAATTGATCAACTATATGCATATGTCTTAAGCTTTTTCGTTTACGAAGACGCATGAGTTTTGTTTATGTATTCTTAGGGAACAAGCTCGTAAACGAAGAGAAGAAGAAGAAGCAAAACAAGAAAGAGAAAGAGAAAAAGTATAAAGAAACTATTTGCATCACTTAGTATCTTCATGAAGATAACTAAACCGCTTTGGTTTCTTGCAGGAAAGGATACGAGCAGGGAAAGAAATGATGGAGACAAAAAGAATTGCTGAAGAAAACGAAAGAAAAAGGTATGGGCTAGAGAGATTTGTTTTTGTTCTTTTTTTTCTCTTTTTTTCATTTAATGGCCATAAAACCGAAACCTTAAACTCACAACTAGAACCGGCCAGATACCTAATGGGTCTTCCTCGATTACAGCGAGTAATACTCGTAACCGAACCGATACCGAACAAATACCTAAATAATCCATATACATGTAGATATATAGGGTATTTCAAAGATTTTTCAGATAATTGAGTATATTTTTTGCAAATTTTTTGGATATTTTTGTGTATTTTTGGTTTTATAGATTTATTACTCGAACCAATCCAAAACCAATTGGACCCAGACCGAAATAGTTTTTGGTTTGTAAATGGGTAACAAAATCCTAAACCCAAAAACCCGAAATCTGACAATCCCGAACCCAACACGAATCCGATACTCGAATGTCCATGCCTATGTTGTCCTTTGAAGTTTGAACTCAGTCAAACAAAGTTAGATACTACAAAACAGGAATATAGCTTTGAGGAAAGCTGAGAAAGATGAGGAAAGAAAAGCAAGAGAGAAAATTATGCAGAAAGTAAATGCAGACAAGGTGATCATTCTTATTCCTCTGGTTCATTCATACTGAACTATTCTGGATCTTTACTAACATTTTATTTGGATTGATTGTTTGTGTATAGATGGATCGAAAGCGAAGACTAGGATTGCCAACTGAAACAACATCAACTGAAGCTGCTCTAGTCGACACTAAGGTAATAAAAACTCTTCCCCATTATTTTATTACCTTCAAAGATATGAAGAACGTGATAACATTAATTTACCCTAACGTTAAATTTACAGAGGACAGTAATGTCGTCACCAAGCGTAGCCTCGAAAGCAGAGGAGATGAGAGAATGCTTAAGGTCATTAAGACAAAACCACAAAGTAAGAAAACATTCTTCTAATCAAAAAGAATGAAAATGGAGAATCTTAAATGTTATCGATGTTATAGGATGGAGATCCGAGAATCACGAGGAGAGCATTTGAAACACTTCTGGTGATTGTAAGGAACATAGCAAAGAATCCAGATGAAGAAAAATACAGAAGAATTCGTGTTACGAATCATTTGTTTAAGGAGAGGGTTGGAAGATTCAAAGAAGGTATTGAGTTCATGGAGCTTTGTGGGTTTAAGAAAGAAGAAGGATCTGAGTTTTTGTGTTTATCGAAACACAATGAAGATATGTTGAGGCTTAGAGACGCTGCAATACAGTTGAATAATGCTATTACCAATCCCTTCTTTGGTCTTATTTCTAAGGAATGTGAAAACTCTAAATAATAAACTCTGTCACTATACCTCAAAAGTAAAAAGTTAATGTTCCATTTATAACTCATAAAATTACAGCCTAGAATAACATTCATAATGTCTAAAATAGCGGTTGGTGCAGCTCGTGGGATCGAGTATCTTCATTGTAAAATAATATCAAACAAATGTATTTTGCAAGGGGAATTTATGGTACAAAAATATCAACTAAAATCGCCTAATTAAATACGTACTTCAATTTGAGCCAAATAGCATACGAATTACGGTTGACCAAACTAATTTAAGTATGAAAATAGTCAAGAATAGTAAAGGAATTGTTACAATTCTGTTTTCGAAAAATATCAAATTTTCACGAATTTGCTCATTTCAATATCAGCTATGATTGAAGCTAATTTAAATATACAAGTCAAAATTATAATTTTTAAGATATTAACACTGTTGGCAAAAAAAAATTCATTTTAGGTTTTATTTTGATCGATAAATGTTTTAGATGAAATATCATGTTTAAAATTTTGAAAAGAGTAAGCCTTTAGCCTTTTTGGTTAAGGGTTTGAAAGTCTGGTTTTTTTACCCAATTTCGACTTTACACAGTCATGTTTGCTTCATATAGTATTAGTAGGTCGTAAATAATATTTTGTCAATCTAATTGTTTGAAGAAAATAGTTTGAAAATACTAAACAATCTTAATATTATATATGACTTTTTTTATCCTACCCAAAAAAATATGATTTTTTGTAAGCATATTGTATATGATTTGATTTCTATACATGTAATTTACAAACAAAATTTTTAATGCTAAAAACCCCAAAACAAAATAATGGACACGTTTTCCATAAATAAAATACAAAAAGAAAATAGTAGCAATTTCTGACCCGGTTGTGATTTTGAGACTGCAAATTAGATATTTTTGCTTCTTTATATTTAAATTAATATCGTGAAACCTGTACGTACAGTCGAAATCGGTACTGGAAAAATCGTGTTAGATCAAGATTTCACGTCTCATTTCTGTAATTTTCGGATAGAGAGAGATTAGGGTTTCTAGTTAGATACTTGGTGACTGCTCTAATAAAGCTCCTGATTTAGGGATTTAGGGATTTAGGGTTTTAGGATTCCATTTCCTCTTTTTCAAGGAGTTAAAGATGTATTCTGATCGAGTGGAGGCTGAGACTGGAATCCGAAAAACAGTGAAAACCCGTCTAAATGTCGACTTCTCTTCTCGCGGAAGAACAGTCACGAGGAAGAGGTTCGATTTTGTACTCTTTCTTCTCATGATTACACTTTGTTTAAGGATTCTTTCGTTTGCTGCTTAGGTTTTTACTTCATCGCTGTTTAGCTGATTCTTTGAAATTTCTCATTGATTTGCTTTGCTACTTTTGAACAAGTGTAGCGTTGTTTTCTTGGAAATCTCTTGCATTGATTTTAGCTCTGTGTGATTTGAGATGGTGTGTAAATGTATTACTGCTTCACCTTGGTAACAAAAGGTCTTGATTTTTTGTTTTAACCTAATGCTTTCAGGGAAAGACAGGATGATGATAAGTGGGAGCATGATCTCTTTGAAGATGATGACAAGCGTCAAGTTTCGAGTATGTTGTTAGCTACCAGTGGATTTTCTTTACTCTGTTTGAATTCCAGGCTTAAAATGATTCAATGCTGCAAACAGTTCTCTGTTTGATTATTGACTTTATGGTTATTGACTAACAATAGATCGCAGATTTGATCCTAAAGATCTTCGTTTGAAGCTCCGAAAGAAACAACACAATGGCTTGCAAAGTGGTGGACGAGGAGCTAATTTGGGTGTGCGAGATCTACGGGAAAAGCTATCTGGGACAATGAATTCACCACAAAAGAGCAGTAACCCACTTAAATCTAGAACAGAGGCTGCTAGACCAGCTACAAAGAAGGCTGCCAGTAATACCAAATCAGAGACTAGAACGGCTCTGAACAGAGCCACCAAGAAGAAATCACAGCAGGCAATATATTTCATTCTCTCCAAACTATAGTTTTCCACCAGTACTTTATGACATAGATGCTTCACCAGAACTAGCTTTCAGTTTTCCATCTTTTTGGTTCAGACTGATGCATCGGTCGATAGCTTCTTGGAATCGCTGGGTCTTGAGAAATATTCCACTGCATTTCAAGTGGAAGAAGTATGTACAAACTGTTAGATTAATCCATAAACTCTATTCTCAATGCCATCTGCATATGTACACAGATTCTTGTTATTTACCCTCTTTTCCAGGTTGATATGGATGCTCTAATACATATGACAGATGATGACCTCAAAGCTATGCTCATACCAATGGTAAAATTCATGATAAGCTGCCACAGGATTTATTGTCACCATGCTTAAACAGTTAACATGAGTTTACATTAGTAATTCGACATAAGAGCTATTGCCTCCGTTTTGCTCTATTTAATTATTTATAAGATAATGCAATCAATCATCACCAAGTTTAGATTAGAGTTATCTGTTTGAAATCTATTACAACTTCACAAGGTGTGTTCTTTTTGCAGGGACCTAGGAAGAAGATACTTCTTGCTTTAGGATCTAAACGCTAATAGCCTTCAGGATTGAGCTTAGGTGTATCATGCATGGTACAATCTGATGAGATATGGTCAGGAAGATGATGCATTTGATTTGTCATTTTCCATTTTATTTATGTATCTCAAGAGACAGAACGTAGGTGCTTTTGAGTTCATACATTTGTAACCTTTTAACTTAAAAGAGCAATGTTGGAAGGAGCTTGGCATCTTTGATTAACATTATAGTAAGCAGAGTGGACAAGAGAACAAACTTTTGTTCTCTTTACTTTTGAGTTATAATAAATTATCCTCGAAAGTGACTGAAGATAGACAAATCAAGTATTGCTACAAACTCGAATGAAAAAAATAAATTGAGAAATTATCTTCCAATTTGCCAAGAGAATAATTGAAACTTCCAATGATTGCAGAGGCGCTTCAAGCCAGATTGGGTAGTAAGACATAATTAGCTTTATAATTTGAATAAATTAATAATATAAGTATAGCTTTGAAGGCATTGTAATGACTATTATAGAAGGCTACAAAAAGAGAATCAAGACTAAATTTGCTTTATTCTAACTTGGTGATGTCTCTATCTCCTAGTCTATCTACCTTATTCCTTCCCTACTGCTAAGAAGTCTTCTCAAACTCGTGACAGTCATGAATACCTTTCCATAAAGATTTGTGGTTTAGAGTATTTATTTCTTTGATGAGATAAGGTAGGCATTCGGTTTAGTCCGATTGGATATAAGACATTTTTTACTACCAAAACAATTTTGGTTCTGGTTCAATTTAATTTTGATACCTGAAACCCTCCCAAAACCATCCAAATATCCGAAAATACTCAAAATGATTTAAAAAATTACTAATTATTTGAAATGCTAAAAGATTATCCAAAAATACCTAAAAATACTTGAATACAATAATGAAAATACTTGAATACTTGTACATACATGTATTCCGATTAATTGGATTTCTGTTTGGACATTGGTTGTGTTTTAACCCAACATATATATATGTATGAACAAAAAAGATTTATTGGATATTATTTTCGGATCTGGATACTATCTATAATCACTTTTTCTATAGGGTTCTAGCCTTCTAGCTAGGTATTTTGCCTAGGACTAATAAGATAAGGCATATTTCTACAAGAAATGCACATATCATACAAAGAAATGGCATAATAAAAACGAGAGTATCACAAATCCTTAACATTAAAAGCCACAATAATTGCAGAAAGACAAAACCATTAAACGAAAACATAAAGAAAAATTAATTGTGGTGCAATTTATTCCAACATGAAAACAAAGTAAAACATTACTAGTTTTCTTTTTTGCTTATCACACCGACTCTTGTAATCCGAAGGAATTCACTGACGGAACCACATATTATTGGTAAGATTTGGACTGCTTGAACTGGCCGTAGCTGGAGCTGTGGAGGAACCACCAGAGATCTGATGATCCTGAATATGGTTACGGTTCTGATTCATGAATGGAAGACTCATTTGCTCAGGATGATTCATCATCTCCATAAACCATTGTTGTTGGTTCTGGTTCTGGTTCATGTTCAGATTTCGTGTTTGGTCGCAAAATCCAACGTGTGGATTCATCAGCTGACGAGGCTGAAGAGGATTAAAGAAAGCTCCAATAGCACCAGCTGAAGAAGAAGAACCAATCTCATCGATCACATTATTTGATTGATTATTATTCTCTTCAGAAGCAACCACAATAGCATTAGAAGATTCACCAATCTCCATTCCAGAGCTACGTAAAATCTCAATCCTGCGATTAATATCTTTAAGATATTGTTCAGTTAAAAACCCTAAATCATTAAGATCTTTAATATTAAAATGAAACATATCTTTGTTTCCAACCAAACACTGAAACATGACTTGAGTCATTTCCAGTTCTCTATTGTCTTTTCTTATTCTCCTCAGATTCTCAGTCGCTTTCGCGATTCTCTGTCTGAGAAAACCTTCTTGATCCACCATTTTCTTGTGTTGATCCATCTCTGGAAGTGTTCTGAACTCTGAAATAACTCTTTGAACACCAGAGTTCGATGGCCATACTTCAGGGGTTGAATCGTATGGACTGTAGATAATGGCACATGCAGTGATTCCACAAAGTGTTGAGAGTTCGTTCACTTTCTTCATCAAACCTTTTTTTCTTTTTTTGAAAGTTGCTTTTCTCGATGAATCATTGGTAATAAACGCAAGTTTCACCTTCTTTCTTGTCATGATTAACAATGATTTCTTTGTTTGTGTATGTTTTATTTTGAGTTCGTGTGAGTATTATATATAGTACCAAAGGGATGTGAAAGTTTATTTCTTCTAATTGAGGACATTTAATACTAGATTACAGCTAGTTAAGAAAATTAAAAAATTATTGACAGCCTATAAAGTTGTATATATTTTTTTTATTCCGAGAAAATTAAGAAAATGATTTAGGTTTTAAATGTGGTATTATCAACGGTTGACCGAATATCGAAAGAAATTATGGGTCAAAGATTCGAAACTTTTATGGTTTATCAACGGCTAGCCAAGCATCGAAAAAGTTATGAGTCAAAGATCTGGAACTTCTACTATTTATAGAAAACGCATAACTTTTTTGAACTAATTAGAGAATAATAATATCAGAATATAAAAAAAAAGTATAAATATTTAAACTTAAAAATCAAATGTTTTAACAACGAAAATCATAAAATATTAAAATCTGATAGGGTTATATAAAAAAGATCACGTAGATAAATTTGCTACGGTTATTTGAAACAAATAATAGCAAATATTTGTGATAATTATTAAGATTTTGGTTTCAAAAATTAAACCAAAGATTCTTCTTCAATACATTCCTGTGATTATTTTCCTTATTCGATGGACTGAATCAATGTGGTGCTTATTGACTTGTAAAATTGTCATGAATTAATTAGCATCATACAGATGATTCACGTGAAGTCATGTCACAAATCTGTGTAGCTCTATTTCTTTGTCATAAGCTCAACATGGATTTTGATAAAATTGTCGACAAAACATTCCAAAGATTTGATAAAAAACAAGAACCAGTTTCACAAGACAATTAATATTCATATACTGAAAACAAAAATGTATGCAAGAATTCCTGCAAACTCCATAAACTCTCTTCTTCAGCATTGCTAAATGACACAAAAACAATATTTCATCAACTCTTTGATTTTCCCAAGATTTGGTTTTGAAGATTTTGGTTGTCTTCTAGTAATCTATCATACTCCAGAAGCAGCTCTGCAGACTGTTTCTGGAGTGCATTGACATGGGTTTCAGCGGTTTCGAGCTTCTGTTCTTTCTCTTTTGACTCTGTTTCTACTTTCTTAAGTCTCTCTGAAACAGATGAAAGTTTATCTTGCAGCTGCTTGATTTCCTTGGATGACTTCTCCTCTTTATCTTTCAAATCTGTTCTTTCTTTCTGTAGCTGTTCAAGTTCTTCTTTCGATGACCCAACATTGCTTCTTAAATTGATTAGCTTTGTGATATAGTGATGCATTCTGTCAATTATAAAGCCGAGAAAAAGTACAACTCCTGCAAGATCATTAAGATTTTGAGCTTCAAATGCTATTATTATATACACTTTGTCAGGCTCAACACTTTTCAGAACAAAAGAACTTCAAAACTCTTTTAAAGTCCATAGGAAAGATCTCAAAACCAAATAAGAAAATGAAAATTAGCATAAACAATTCAGTTCCCATTAGTATTTATATAGATAAGAGCTACATCATGTGTCAATGAAGTTTTGGGCACTGAGTTGATCTCAAGGAGCTTCTAGGCTATGGGACTAAACTAAGGCAATCTCTTTCAACAAATCTCCTCAATATTTTCAACTCTTTCATAGGCTTTGCTTATGTGTTTGTGATTGTAATCGACAAATCAAGAGTCCAAACTTATCAACTACCAAAGCAATTTCATAAATCTGGTGAATATTAGCAGAACACAGCCTCGGATACAACAATAGTGGTACAAAAAGCAGGCACATTGCTTCTATACATTGATTCCACCATCAACTCAATTCATATACAAATTTCCTTCTCAGTTAACTTATGCTTGAGGAATTTGTATAAATCAGACCATCCCTTTAGCTACAACTAAGTCTATATGAATTCAGTAAAAGCTAAATAAGCCTCTAAAGCCATGGACAAAGTAAGACAGCCAAATCATCAGTACAAACTCTAGTTAAGATTTCAATTTTTGTTCAGAAACTACATAGCCAAAAAACTAGAATTGATCAACAAAGCCTACGGTTCGATTATTATCTAAAAGCCAAGCTAAGAAGGAAGAGAGAAACTGACCCAATAAAGTAGCTTCAAGCAAGTGAGTTCTCCATAAAACCTGATCCATGGGAGACATTGTCCCAAGCTTTGCACCTTTGTTCTGGATCTTGACAATACTCATAAGATTAGAGAAGAGAATAACAGACATTGTTCCAGCGATGGTTTTCACAGTGGCTGGACCTTTCCCCATATTCATTTGGTCTAAGCTTTTAATCACAAGCTCTCTCAATGGACCTATCTTTATTAACAGTAAAATTGCAATCGCACCTTCTACAAATAAAACCAAAAACAGTAGTTGAATCATGTCTCAATTCCCTCTTCTAAAGTTTGTTCCTTTGACCAAAATTGACTAAAGAAAGTAAAACCCTAATTCTCTAACTCTCAGTCTTCTAGTTTTGCTACTTGGGTATGAAATTAAAACACCCAAATCAGAAGATGAAGAGAAACCAAACGGCGAGTTTATCGAAAAACAGATCACTCTTCACTCATTGTTGATACCACCAAGAAATCATAAAGGGAGAGGACTAAGAAGAACTGAAGCCAAGGAATCGAAGAAATTAAACACTGAAGAGAGTTCAGTATAACGAATAAAGGTTGTTTAGTAATGGAGAAAGAGAGACAGAGAGATCAATGGTTATTTATTAATGGTGTAATTATGTAAATACTCGAAGGCTATCAAGAGTAAACTCTACACTAAACTCTAAACGACTCTTGCCTTTTGTAAAAGCAACAAGTACAGACGTAAAATGTGCCTTTTTTGCTTTACTTTTGAGAGAGATGACGTGGTATGTTGTTGCATCTTTTCTTTTGTAATTCTTATTTTTTCCTTGGAGAACTGAATAAATATTTTGATTTTTGTGAAAATATTGTATCGGCATAGGCACTCTAATCTTCGGGTCGAATTCGGGTTGAGTCATTTTGGATCTAGGTCTTTCAAGTCCGTAATTTTTATACTTATAGTAGACCTAATTCGTAGATAATCCATTATTATTTCGGTTCAGTTTTGGATCAGTTTTTTTTTCTGATTTGAGTCGATCTAGTCCAAATTTAAAGAACTAAAAATTATCTAAGTATCTACAAACTATCCTAAAAATACCAAACAAATACTTAAAATACCAAATAATAACTAAAAATAGTGAAAAAATACCTAAAACATATTTGAATATCCAATATTCAAAAAGTATTTGAAAATATCTAAAAATACCAAAAAAACTCATAGAATACTAAAAAAAACTTTTAAATTATCTAAAAATATTATATAATCGGGTCTTTAGGACCTGTTCGGTTCTCGGTTGGGGTTTGGATTTTTGTTTTTTCGGGTCGGTACAAGTTCGGATCCGGTATTATGCAAAGGGTGCAATTCTGATGATCTCTTCTATTCATTATTTGTTTTGCAGTTCTGATGATCTCTTCTACGGTTGTACCTAAGATCTGAGTCATCTGACCCGTAAATTTAAATCTCTAAAGTAGTTATATTATTATATATTGAGTAGAGAATACCTAGTATGAAATTTTTTAATCTTTCTATTAATGTATTGAAACACTCATGAAGCACCTTGTCTTTTAGAAATAGTCAATTCAGTAATCACTAATGGTTGGTGCAAAGAAGAATTTCAAATCAACGCCTATAGGAGAAGGAATCGTCGTTTACGCAGTTATAAGAAAGACAAGTCAACGACAATAGAATTGTCAACGGCTTTCGTGTATACATGTCTCTCTTCTCATTCTCTATTTCTCAATGATCTCTCTCTTTTAGACCCACTAAAACAATTCTTCATTCCTGGCTGCTAGCTGGAGATTCAGAAATATGGCAGTAAGTCTTCTCTCCTATGGTTTTAGTTTTCATTTTCTTTAAGCCTTTTGTTTAACAACTGTTTATATTTATTCTGTCTTCTATATCTTAGTTTTACTCCGTGAGAATTGAGCATAGATCTCAAAAATATGTTTTGTAGTTTCTCACTAAATTCGGAATTCTGTAACATGTTAACTATCTGGAGTTTTCTTTTAAGATTCTGAAATATCATGAGATCGTATATTGAAAGTAGATCGTAAGATTGTGATTGACATTTTATGCTTATGAACATCACATTCAGTTTTCCGTTTTTTGAACCTTAAGTCTCTTTTCTAAATCTTTACATCAATTCTGTTAGTTTATGTATATTGGTTAGCTTTATGATTCTTGTGGAATATGCAAGTACTTGGAAATCCTCGAGCTAGCTTTTGGGATCAGAGTTAGACTCATACTAATATATAGTATTCAACTCTAACCGGACTATAAGCTACATGTGGATATTCGTTCTCACAAAATTCATGTTTCAGATGTCCAATATTGAATGTCTAGGGTATATTAGAATATCCATATCGGTTAGGTTTATGCGTATTGATGCTAAAAACCAATTAAAAAGATGGAGTGGCTATAACCCTCAATCATACGAGACTATATTATGATAATGATTTTAGTTTTGTACGTTTAAAGCACAATCATGTCTCGTACGTACATCAATGCTAGTCAATCTTTCTAATACCCTTTTATCTGATGTTGAAGAATCGCACAAACGTGCCCAAATTCGGAGATTGGGAAACAGATGTTCCGTTAACGGTCGTGTTTGAAAAAGCAGCTAGTAAGAACAAGAGCAAGAAAGATACAAACATGTGCAACCCCACAGAGTATCCAGATATGAATCGAAACACTGCACAACCTCGTAATTACAGGTCTCACGACCAACCACCAAACCACAATGTAAGACCAAGACACGAAAGGTTTAGTAGCAGAGAAGAAACTGAGTTCAGACCGTTTACACCATCTCCTGCACACAATGAAAGAAACACTAGAGTCAGACCTCATTTATCAGAATCCTCTAACAATCAATCTTATGGTGGTAGAACCAGATCAGTAGGAAAACCGTCCGAAATAAATAGACGGCAGCCACAGCCACAAGATCTTGGTCCGGTGCAATCTAGGCCGATTCCAAATCTTAGAAACCGAAGCAGTGACAGGGTATTTCTATTTTCACCATATTTATTACAAATATATATATATGTCACAAATATATGTCATGCTAACACAAGTGTGGTCGAATGGTAGCAAAAAAAACTTAGGACAACGATAAGACATTATTTGAGTTTGAACCTTCCACGTGACATTATGTGTTGTATTTAGTCCCCGGCTGTAGCCGAATTTAGGACAAAAGTGGTACTCAACCGAATTTGAACCACTTGGGTTATCACTATTTATATATGTACCACAATCGTATATATTTTCACCAAATATAAGTGTTGTTTTGATTCTCATTTAGGTGGCGACTATTCCACCGTTTCCTGGTTCGGGTTCGAACGTTGAGAGTTACACACTCATATTTGACCAAGTTAAAGAAGAAAGGAAACAATTGAAACCTTCTGATGGAACTACTCAGAGCACTCCAACTCGACCCATCAACCAACAACATCATCAACCATTGCCTTCGAGTCCCAAGGTAATTTATTCTTCTATCCATTATAACATTTGTCTCAAGTTTGACGACATCCAGAGACCATGTGAAAGACTAAAAAATAAACAATTTCTAAGAAAATGGACACATACACAAATTCTGAAAAATCTATCATATTTAATTTGATGTACATTGTCGATTGTTATGTGCAGGGTTGTTTTTGTTTTGCTTGGAACCGAAAGTGAAGCTATTGAAGATGACTTTTCCTTCTCGTTCATAAATCCTTTTTCTTTTTATATGCTTCTTCATGATTTTTTCTTATGTAATTCTTGTGACGTAAATGAGTGGTTTTTGCCGAATATTCTTGTGTACTTTTTATGAATGTGAGAGTTTACTGACATATAAACAACATTCAACCCTTTCATAGCTCAGCGGTATTAGTTAGGTCAGGTAGACGGATTATAATCTAAGTTTAAGCAGAACTTCAGGCTCAATTCCAACTTTAAACTTATATTCATTGTTTTAGGTTATCTAACTCTATACCTACTTCTATTTGGCTGATGTGAGAGACCAGCAAATATAGTGTCGGATATATATGTTTTTTCAAGTATATGTTTACTATAATATGTAAATGTCCGACGAGTTTTTTATTCATTACATTTTTTATTTTTTGACAACTAAACCGCAAGTTTTAATTTAATCCGATAGAAAGTTGGTACAAGAAAATAAAGCAGACGTCGCAACTCTATCGGCTAAGACATTGACATCACGACTGATAAACTTGAAAGAAATTTGAGAAAAGTAGAAAAGATTGGAAATGTACATAAGGACTCCATGTATCTCCGAAATTAGAGAGCTTGAGATAATGGCTCGGATAAAAACACTCGGAATCAGATCTCACTTCTAAATGATCCAATCCCTTTGCAATGGCGCTCTCTAGCATCGATCTCATAGCCAGAGCCTCCGCCATTAGAGGCGAGCTCACATTTGTTTGGTTCGCCCGAATTATCCACGATACCAAATATATCTATATATATATATATATATCTTATATATTAAATCAATTGTAATGTATAAGGATTATGCGATAAAATATACATTAGGTTTAGTATTAGAGATACGAAGGCTTGTAAGAGTTAGAGGCAAGCCAAAGTACGTTGAGACAAAAAAAAAATTCACTCTTTTTTAGTTTTGAGTTATCCACTTGATACTGATAAACCTCTTTTGCGGTTCTACTTAATTATATGTAATTGAACTTAATTATATGTAATTGAACTTAATTAATTGGTTTGGTGACTACTCAGACAGCCAGACATATAGCATGAAACATGAATCTTGCATTGGTCCAGACATTTCCAACATAAATGGTCTAGTCACCAAGTTAAAATGGTGCTTGTACTGCTTGTATGAGTGGTTTTAGAGTCTTTTTGAGTTTTGGGTTGATATGAAATTGTTAAGACTAAATTATGAAATAAACTGAGACAAAAAGTGACGCAAAGCTAGAGTCTTTTGAAACTTATGTTTGATAAACAGATAATTTATGGGAAGCCAACAAGAAGTAATTGAATACAAACAACAATCCATTTGGCTCAACTAGATCATTAATGTTAAAGCCAACTACCTTAGAGGCTACAGAGGAGCATTATCTAGCTGTTATCATACGAATATCAACCAACCAAGAAGATGCAATTCCCTATTTTCTTAAGATTTGACATTTAATCAGAACTCATGCAGTTGGTAGAAGAAAAACAACTAAGCTAATATTCAACACGAACAGTGCATTACCAATCACATTCTGTGACTAGACGATAACAAAATAACCACCACTTCACTAGCTTGGCCTATAAAATCCAGATACCAGTCCTCAGTATCACCACCAAGCAAAAAGAGAATCCAAGTAGAAAAATATACACAATCACCATGGAGGAGAACAACACTCAACCCAAGCTTGTTCTGGTACTATTTCTGATGGCACTTCTACTATCAGGCGCTCAAGGAGGGAGGAATGTACCTGAGGATCAGAGCGAGGTTGTCGCCAATGACCAGCAAGCCTTTGTCTTGTTTGGTTTAACCCATCTTTTCTGGCCTTTTATTAAAGGTTGGTTTCATCCTTTCCCTCCTAAAGGGATCCTCAACAAACAATACACCGAGTATGGAACTCAGACTACTGGTGTTGCTGCAACCGCTGTGTTACCATGACTACGTGATGATGCATATTAGCAGTACAAGGTGGCCTCTAATGAGTGAATAAATAAGGCAGAGCAATAGAGCATCGATTGAAACCGAGTCTATTAGCTTCTGTAATTTATCTTTAGTTACCATTGCAATATAGTCACAGTGCATGAAGTCCTAATAGAATTCTCTTTAAACTCCTACTATTTGCTCATACTGACATACACATAAACTTTAACGTATTTATCATCAATTTAAGATGAGAATTGGTATGCACGACATGATCAGAGATGTAGAAGTTTAGCAAAGATCCAATATTAAAATTTTTTAATCATATATCTATTAAGAAGAGTATCGACAGCAAAGGTTTGGACTTTGCAGAGACCTAAATTACATAGACCAGCAACTAAAAAACAAAGATCAAATGACAGGGGCTTCTTGATCACTGAATATTTCTCTTCCAACAAAGAGAAATACTCAAAATAAAAATACCAAATCACTGAAGTCCCTTTGATATGTTCCAAAGTGAATATGAGGATAGTCTGACAAACCATTAGACCTGAGAGAATGGAAGCCAGTTTCCGTTTATTTAATCTTATTCAAATCTATTGTAGTAAATGAAAAAAAAAAAATCTATCATTTGTTAGACTTACAGGGTGGCTATTGATGTTGCTGTATTGCTCATCTAGTGCCTGGAAGGAATACTCGAATCAGCTCTCTCGCAGTTACCCTTTTCCTACAAGTAGGGCATTTTGCCTGGCGAGATATTGCCATCTTTATACATCCCTTGCAGAATATGTGACCGCACTTGGTTGACATCTCTTCCGTAAATGGGCACATGCAAATCGGACAAGTAAACTTTGGCTCCTCTGGCGGAGGAGCTGGTGCTTTTGACACTTTCTGCACACAAAGAGCGATACAGTGCGCCTCCTCAGACTATATAGCAAGACACGTATGATGATTTTTCAAAACTTCACATGTCTCTTACCGATGACAAGTCGACCTCAACATGTATAGAGGCATGCTCACAGTCAATGATAGGTTCATTAGAAGGAACCCTTCTGCGTTTATTGCTTACGTTGGCAGGCAATGTTGTTGTGCCTCCTGCAATCACTCATCCAATTAAGAGAATAATAACAAAAATTCTAAAGCACCTATCTCTAAACAATCCAAATAAAAACAAGCATAAAGTAGAAACCAACCATTAAACTCTCTTTAATACTTGAGACATGACAGATAGTGCACCAAAAGAGAATAAATTATTTTCATATCACCTACAAAAGATAAACACACCTGACTCTACATCAACCATCAAAGGCCTACGACGTGCATTTCTCGAATTTTTTCTAGCCTGGTATCAAAATGAAAAGAAATTGGTGAATCTGTCACACAAACACAGCCTATCCATCACTGTAAAATGGGAAAGCAAAAACTTAGAGCATACTTCAGCGAAAGCACTTGCAGATGATATAACAACATCATCATCTAAAGCGTCAACATCAATCATAGTGGGAGCAGGCTGAGACGGTACCGGAGGTGCCGTAACTGCTCTTACAGAAGCAGAGGTTCCTTCTTGATCTCCAGGTACTGCATTCAGATCAATCACAGCTTTCCTCCGTCGATTTCCTCTAGCTGCTCTCACTTCTTGTGTGCTCATCTTTCAGCTCAGAGTTACAAACCTTTGTCCCTGTAAAACAAATCTGATTTACTCCCCAAAGTATTATACGAAAATTCAAATCATTACAAGCAAGAGAATCATATTTCCCTCAGCGATGGATCATCTTTTCAAAATTCAATCTTACACATACTCTTCCAGAGAAAATTAAATTCAAACTTTTGACAAATTTTTATGTAATATCCTAAAAAAAATATCAAAGCAAATTCAAAATTTCAAAATAACTGAATTACAAATCAAAAAGGTATGAATCAAATAAGCCCCAAAGTAAGGAGACGAACAACAATGACTAAGCCGATCCTAAAATCCAGAATGATCATCCGTAATCGAACAACAAAAGATTATAATTAGATGTTTGAGACTAGAATACCTCTTCGATCAAGGCGATTCGACGTTTGAGATTGCCACCGTGAGCCGAATTTAAGTCGTAGAAAATCGCCGGAGAGAATTAGAATCAGAATCTGGTCTGTGTAATCTAGGGTTTTTAAATTGTTTTTGGGAAAAGAGACAATGAAACGGAAGAGAGACTCGGAGAGGGATTTTTGTGATCAGATTATAAAAGGCACACGGTCGGTGCGATTGCGACACGTGTCATGAATGCCGTTTTACGAACTTTCTTGTTAAGTTTCGGTCTCATTTCTGCGTAGGAGACTGCCCATTGGGCCTATATTATAGTCGTTACCTTTTTTTTTATGTCAACTTATGTTTTATTACAAAGAAGAGGGAGAGTTAGCCGGAAAAAAAAAAAAAAAGGGAGAGTTTCAAAATGACAAAGAACCTAAACCTAACTCTAAATTTACGAGCGAGAGAATTAGTTTTATGATTTAGAAAACAAGAAACTACATAAAAAAGAGAAATAAGTTCAAAAGCTTGTCAAACTTATCAGAGAATAAAAAAAAAAGTATAGGCAAATAAAAGAAATAATACTAAAGATAAGACGCTTGAATCCACACTAGTAGTCTTAACCAAGACTAAAAAGAAACTAACTATCAAAAGAAAAGAACAGAATTTAATCCTCCAAAGAAATTAAAGAGGTTAGTTCCCAAAAACTTAATCATTACCACTCATTCGAGCACATAACAAACCTAGAGATCATTAATTAGAAGCGGAAGAAGCCTGAATCTTGACGAGCAGACGATCCAAACCCACCAAGCCTTTAACTTCTAACTTTTTCAGATTTTAGCATTCCAAACCAAACAACTCGCAACTTGGAGCTCACTAAGGATTGTATCCAGAAACTGAAAACGATTAGTTCAAGTCATGAACACCAGCTACAATCTCCATAGAATATTAGGGATGAAGAACATACATATTATGAGATCTTTTTTCCTGTGGCCGTAAAAATCACCGACCACCAGGAAAAGAAAAGAGATCCGGAAAAATGAACCGTGTTTATAGAACAAGTGTCAACTGGTAGAAAACAAAGATTCTGTTTTATTGTTGTGTTTTACAACACAAACATTGTTTTATCACTAATACATTATTTTGAATAATTTTATCAACCTAAACTTTTGGTTTTCAAATTACATTTCTCTAGTGATGTGCTACCAAAATTAACGAATAAATACTCATGAATTAGAAATATATTTTTATTGTTATACGTGGTACTAGGTGACTTTCCCGCACATGCACGCGGGCATAAATATTTTAAATTTTTTCATCTTGTAAATTAGTGATTTATTTTTAATTATTGATATTAGACAAAACACTAAAGATAAAATCAAATTGCTATGTGAAATTAAATTTTCATAATCAAAATTTCTAGACATAAAATATAATATCATCAATTTTATTAAAAAAATATAATATTTTTTTTCGTTAACATCACATTTGACAAATAATATTATACATGAAAATGTTATAAAAAATTTTTTCAAAACATTAAAATATTATTGGTATAGTCAGTTGACAATTTACATGAATTTCTACTTTCGTTTTTATTTTTCAATAACATGTGAATTTAAATCTTTTTAAAAAATTTATATTGATTTTAGTTTCTTAAACATATGAGTTTAAGATAGAAATATAGACAATCATTTTACTATTTTTTAGATTATTTTTATCAAAAATAATAAACACATAGGAATAAGAGATCTCTAGAAATATTGTCTTATGTAATATGTTGTTAATAATTTTGTATACAAACTTTTTTTGAAACTTTTATTCTATATAACATGAATTTGTTTTAATAAAGATATGATATGTAATAACAAAAAGTAGCATAATATTGCCAACTAAAACAAATAGCAACAGCCAAATTGCTTTAGAGTTGTGGTTAGGATGATCCAGCTAATGACTTGACACCATGATTTGATTCATACATGCTGCATTATGGTAGTTTCAAAAAAATTTGAATGTGGGCTTTAGGCTATGGATCGGACCTTGTCGATCCAATGTTGACAAAAAAACAAATAGCAGGATAATATATAAAGTAATACAAATTCACATATATAATAATGGAGATTTAAAATACATCATAACTATTTTTGTAAGTTTTTAGTTCCAAAATGTATTTTACAGCAAAATTAGTTTCATGTTCTTAAATAAAGCTAATTTATAAAAAATAAAGTTAAAAGAATAAAAATTAAACTAAATATGAATTGAAACTCATTATAGTTTAAAATAGTATTAAACCAAAGCAAAGTTATTTTTATTTATTTTTAGGATATTCTGGATAATTTTAAAACTTAAGTAATAATTATATTTTTGTAAACAATTTTTTTGAAAAAAATAAATTAAAAACGAATTTATTTTAAACTAATGTAAAATTTTATATTAAGAGCAGCTTTGTAATCAACTACGTTAAAATTAAACGTAGAGTTGACACATAAGCTTTTTAAAAAAAATCACATCTCTAATAATATATAGATTGTTTTACTTTTCGTTTTGTCGGATTTATTTTTATTTTTTAATTATTTTTATGTTTAGAAATTATATACTTTTCAACCACGTGTATTAATCAACTATAATCTTTAAATCGATAATAACTTCCACCATGTGTATTAATCAACTCTAATATTTAAATCGATAATAACTAAGGTGTAAATACATTCAATAATAGTTTTTTTACTAACTTCTTCGTCGACCAAAACCATCTCAATTGATTTGAATGCTCTCCATACTCTTATAATTTTTACCATAATTTGATATTGATATAAGATTTGATTGATTTCTCTGATGAAAACAAATGGAGTAGTTAAATTTTTCATGATCGACATGGTAAAAGAGAAAAAAAAAAAAATTTGTGACAAAAAATTGTAAATTTAATGAATGTTTATGGTGAATAAGAGTTTATGATGGATTAACAATTGATCATGTATACTTTATATAGAAGAAAAAAATAATATTCAAATAGGAATAAGATTTATCAAAGATTATGATAAGATTCAAATAGGAATAGGATTTATCAAAGATAAAAAAAAACCTAAGTAAAAACAATAACTGTATGGATATACAAAATTTAATATTTAAATATATATAAAATTTAATATTAATTACTAATTGTAATTGTAATTATCTATATTACCAAAAGAAATAAGTTATTGAAAAAATAATATTCAAATAGGAATATGATTTATCAAAGTTTATGATGATATTCAAATAGGAATATGATTTATCAAAGATAAAATTTAAAAAAGTTTAAGTAAAAATAATAATTGTATGGATTTATGAAATTTAATTTTTATATATAAATTTCAATATTAATTACGAATTTTAAGTGTATTTATATATAAAAGAAAAAAATTAAATTATTATTTAAGTAAAAGTAAACAAAATTTAATGTGAGGGTAATTTAGTAATTTAATGTTATGGTAATTTTGTAATTAGTCACGTTAAAATTAAACATGATGTTGACACGTAAGCTTTTTGACAAAAATCACTTCGCAAATAATATATAATATAGTATAATATTACTCCTTTTATAATAATGTCACACGACAAAACCGCCAATTTTTTTTTGTTCTATACCAATAAATATAAAATTCAGAAAAACACAATAAGTTTTCTGAAAGTACTACTTTTAATTAATGATAAAACTGGAATTTGTATAAAGCATTACATTTTCAGGAAAGACACAAGAAAAACTAACCATGAACACACGATTCCTAGTTGCTAAAATATAGGAGACACGACTTGGACAAAGAAGAAAAACTGAAACATAACATAAGTGAAACAAATAAGCTAACCAATAAACATAACATAACACTCTAGCAAATACTCCAACAATGAATGCATAATAAATGTTTAATTTACTTAACTCCTACACCAATCAAGTAACTTTGGGATTTTACAGTTTTGCAGGATAAACTGCAGTCTAATTGATTTTTACATTATTGGTCTACATTACTGTTTCGTAAGCAGCTTAGTCCGTTTAATTTAATCTGCTAGATGGACAAACCCGCTGCAGCACGGGCTAAATGGTCGCAGCAATACATTTTAGTGTTTAAAAATGAATAAACAAGCAACAATAACAACAAAATCGCATGCACATTCATTAAAATCTAGAGCATTGACTGCATAATGTTTTAACATACCATCAAAAGTATCTTACAAATAAGCCCTAAAATATTCGAAAAGTTAACATATCATCAATTATCATTAGATTTGTCTTCCCGGTTTACCTCTCCACCAAACAACAATCCAATCCGGTTTAGTATGTGTTGACACTGGCAACGAATTCATTTCCTCAACGAATAAAAGACCCTCCTTTCCTGTAATTGTTGCCATACCCGTAATTTTTTCGTCCTCTTACTCCATTTCGATATCCGTATCCATTTCCATTGCCTCTGTTACCTGTTACTCAAGCAAACAATCGATCAATAATCACCCTTTCATCTTTTACATGACCTTATCAAAGTTCTGATATTTAGACCAACTCTCTTACCTTTCAATGTAGATCGCTTCTCCTCGACGAAAGCTTTCTGTCCACCAATCGTTATTGGTGAAGCCTGTATCATTAAGTAAAAACCCGGTGACTAATTGCCCTGTATCATTGTTTTAGTGACTGGTTCTTGTGCTCATGAAGCTGAGATTGGTTTAACATTTAAATATGAAAGTATATGTACCTCAATTGCTCTCTGAGCCGCATCTGCTTCCTCAAACTCAACAAAACCATAAGGAAAACCAATATAGCCCTACCAGTCATACAAATCAGAAGAAACAATAATATGTAAGATCAAAGGATTTAAACTTCCAATGTTAAAATTGCTAGTAGACTGGTCAAGTATTACCTTTTGGATAATCACTTGAATCCCACCATTAATAATAGCTCCAAATTGCTTAAATTCAGTCTCAAGCATGTCAATAGTAGCATCTCGAGGAAGATGTTTCACATGGACAGATGTACCTTCAGCTGACCCTAATTAAAAGAGAACAGAAGATAGAAACCATTTCATGAATAGATAAGAAAAATGGAACGTCAAATATAATAATAATAAACTTAAGAGGGCCAACTATTCTGGGAATGCGTACCTTCAAACTCCTGATTCTGCCCATTTTCAGCAACATCAATAGTCATGGGAACAACTTCAGATTCTACGACTTGAGAAGGATCTGAAGACGCTCGCTCACCCTGGTCTTGGGGTCTATGCTCAAAAGGAGCAGAAGATGTTTGATGTTCTTTCTTCGTTGGAGACAGTGCATAGCCAGCTGAATCTCCAACTTTGTCATTTGTAACCTTCAACTATTAAAAAAGTCTATTGATTAGCAGTCGAAGTGATATAGTTAAACCTACAATAAGATAATATAAGATAAGAGTATGGATCCCATTGGGTTTCTATTTACCAAAGAGGCGTAAGATTTCTTGAGAACACCTTCAAGTCCATCATCTGGGTCATAATTTCTCACTGAATTATCTGCAACTTCTTTGCGCGTTATCACAGTTTCCGAAACTTCGATCTCAGGTGCCAGAACATCCACCTTAGCAAGTGAAGCCTTCTCATTATTCAAGGGCTTAGAAACTTTCTTTCCATCAGGATTAGCTGAAATACATGCAGCTTGCTCAGAACCCTTGTTGTCTGTAGGAACTTAATTAAAAAACAAATATATAATGTTTTAGAGGAAGTTCAAAAACGTGACAGAGAATGAGTTTAACTTTTACCGACCTTTTATAGGACAGGGTGTTTCAGAAACTTTCCCAGAAAAAGCTTCTGGATCTTTGGCCTCCGGATCTCTGCCAAATCTGAGAATGTCATTCAGAACAAAGTATCCTTTTTCTTGCGGAGCAAGAAAAAAAGTTTGGGTGAATTTCCTTCTAAGCCTCTCATTAAGAGTAAAGTATCCAGTGACCACAAGGAGGAAACCCCCACTGTGAGACACTTGGGTATCAAAACTAGTTATCTCAGCTGATTTGAAATCTCCATAAGAAAGTGCCTTAAGCTCCTCTGTTATACCCTGCTCAGAATAGGCATTAATGAGACAAAACGTTTTGTAAGTCACAAAAACTGATATCAACACAATTGAAACTCAATCTCCTGTTATTAATACTAGTAAAAATGGACTAGTCCTTAGCATGATGTAAAAGAAATAGTCACATTCACTCTGCTAAACCCAGCTACACTACCTACGATACTTACTTGTAAGGTGGAGACATTGTGCATTACTCCGTCCTGTCCAACACGCCCAACCTTACTGGTCTCTTGATAGAACCGGTGCAGATGCTCAGGCATGTTGTACAAGATGTGGTAGTACTGCTTGACAAATTCCTTACCAACCTATATTTTATCATCCCAATACAGATCATAACCATACAAGAAAGAAACGGTAAAAACCATAAAAAGTCACAATTAAATCTTGTGAGAAAAAACGAGAAGAAACTCCATGGTCAAGAAACATACAATGAGTGGGTCAATAACAGGTCGTGCAGTAGAACCCATATTATCGTCAACCTCCTGAGAATAAACAATTCCATGAGTCACACAAAAACCATTAGAATCGAACACATCACAGAACAACACAAACATAATATATGAATGATTAAAAACAAATAGAAACCAAGTCAAATCACACAAGTGTAACTTCAAAATATTCCAATAGTTTATCGATAACCAAAACTCATGAACTACACACTACACATACAAATAATGCCTCTACAAATACACAGAAGTAAAGAGGTAGAAATAAAAACAAAACGAACTAAAGAGACCAAAATTTCTACTTCACATTCCACTCAGAGACACTCTAAACACTACATAGATCATACATTACAGCGAAATCGTCAGAATAACAACAAAACGAAATGAAAAATTGTAGAAGAAACGAAAGGCACCTGAAATTAGAGAGAGAGCGAGAGTGAAAGAGAAGTAAGAACAGTGAATCGAAGCTCTGATTTCGCAGGAAACAATGGCGGGACCTAGGGTTTGATCGAGAGAAGGAAATCAAGTGTACGGAAAAGCCAAAAAGCCACAAGAAAAGGGATTTTGTGGGGGGTTTATATAGACGGACGGAGATGTTTTGATTGGTTTGTTTCATTCTCACGTGTCAATAGAGTCTGTTCCACTTCCACACTCCTGTATTTTGTTTTCTATCATTTATTATTAGTATTTTTTAATTTTTTTTATTCTTTTATGTAGGCTTTTATAAAGAAAATTTTGTCCAAAATATATCTTTTTAATTTATAAATTATCTAAAATATATATTTTAAAAACTTTGTCGAAGATATACTTTTACAGGATATAATCTACAATTATGTCTAGATTGGGACGATTTATATTCATGATTCACTATATATGTTTACGTGAGACCATTTATATATATAATTCACTATATATGTCCACTGTGCACAAGTTACTGTCCACATTAAACAAACCTATAAACTATCTCCCTGTAAAAGTATATTATTTACAAAGTTTTTGAAAAATATATTTTGAACAATTTGTAACTTAAAAGATATATTTCAGACAATTTTCCCTTTAATAACTGTATTTTTGTTCATGGTATTCATGCGTAGGTTCCATTCCACAGTCTGCTGGTTTGAATTTCTAATCCTTATTTAATAATATGTTGACAAAGATCTAAATAGAATAATTGTTGAGATGAAAATGTTTAAGTCCACATCTAAAGGTATTTTCCATTAAAAAATTTGATTTTTTTTAATATGCAGTTATGTGTGATATTGTTTAAGGTTTGAATAAGATTTAAAGAGATTTGAGTTATGGATTGAGTCTTCTACTTATAAAAAATAATACATATATAACTTTATTACTTTTTCAATAAAGTTTTTATATTTATTTAAGGGTCAATGGTCTATTTTTACCTCAAAATTTTGATATAATAACTGATCAACCTATACTTAGACATTCGGTCTAATTCCATCTAAAGTATACATGCAAGGTCTAATTGCACCCAAAATTAGATAGTGACTATTGAATTCCACACATAGTATACGAAATCGGTTTAATTGCACAAATTACTGGATAATTATGGTTTTGTTGTAAACCAACAATTGATTACGATCTTAAATCATTAATTAACCAAATCTAAACCCGACCAAATCTCAAATTGACAACCAAATTTGAACGGGTTAGAATAAACGTTGTCTATTTGNACGGGTTAGAATAAACGTTGTTTATTTGACATTTGGTCGGGTCTAAAATTGGTTTAGGTTCTGTTAATTAATGATTTAAAATCGTAACCAATTGATTTACAACAAAAAGCATAATTATCCAGTAATTAGACCGATTTTGTATACTATGTGTAGAATTCGATTGTCACTATCTAATTTTGGATACAAATAGACATTGCATGCATACTTTAGATGGAAGTAGACCAATAGTCTAAGTATAAGTTGATCTGTTGTTATATCGAAATTTTGAGGTGAAAATAGACCGTCGACCTTTTATTTAAATAATTAAGAGTTTGACTCTAATTTGTAAATGAATGATTTTCACGTTATCTCATTAATTTACTTATCAGTGAATGATTTTCACGCTTTCTTATTAATTTTACTTGTCGTTTTATGTTCTTTTATTAATATAAAAATAATGTAACCGATAAATTTTACAAACAACGAAGTGATTGTAAATTTGTGTAACTGAAATTTTCAAAATTAAAGCAGAAAATGTGTAATGGAAAACACAAACTAAACATTAATTACTCTTTGTTTTATGTATGCGATTCTTTAAAGATATGTTTTTATAGAAGGTGCATCTTATCCTAAGTATTCTCATTCCAAAGATGAAGAAAGTGTTTTCTAAGATAGTACACTACCAAATCATAGAGGTATCTATACAGTCAAGTTGGATTATTGAGCGAAGACCAATATTTCTTTTTATGATATAAGGAGCTCTAACCCGAATATTCCGATTATCAAACTAAGGTGTGGAAAATAAATGCCTATCAAAACTCAAGACATTTTTGTGTCGTATACATTATCGGGATGTGTGGTGGTCAATACATAGTTGGAATATCAATAAATCAAATGTGAGGTTTGTTGTACTTGATATGAGAATGATTTTGAGACTTTTAATCATGTTCACTTTGAATATCCTCATGTGTGACTCAATTTTGAGTTTTGGGTAGTTAATTTTATGGTCCATAAGTCTAAGAAAAGAGAAGTTTGAATTTAAATTTTGAAGGAAAATTTAGTTGAGAAAAAGAGAGAGGATAGTCTTATCAACTTCTCATATTGACCTGCGTCTATCTCCTTTACGAGTCATCTTAAATTTGCGCCGCTTCAAATTTTTTCTTTTCCTAAAAATACACTCTCGAATCTTAAAGCCACCCTCTAAATTGCCAAAATTCATAGAGCCACCCAATTGGAGTTTTTAACCGGTAAGAAAACCAGTCTGAGTTGCCCTCTTTCAAGGTTTGTTGCGGTTTGATAACTTAATATTCGATCGTGACCTTTGGAAATCTAGATAGATCTTGTTCTCAAGATCTATAGTGGCAAACCACTTCTTATTCTAAGCAATATTGAAAGAGATGAGACTAGATTAAGGTACGAAGAAAATCCTTTTCTTGTTTCACACTTGGCATATATAGGGCTGATTTCCAACGAGATTTATGCAAGAAAAATTATGATATCTATTGGTTCCGGACAGAAGACATATCTAAAAAGTCATCAAGATAGTCAGATCTCATCAGAAAATATACGTCTTATGCATATAATATATAAAAATTTTGCTCATTCTCTGAGTAATTTTACTTGTCGATAAATGATTTTCACTTTCTCTTATTAATATAAAAATAATGTAATCGTAAAAAAATTCAAATATTTAAATGATTATAAATTGTGTAACTGAAATCTTCAAAATTAACATAGAAAATGCATAACGGAAAACTTAGCTTAAACACTAATTACTCTATCTTTTATATATGAGATTTTTAGAAATACTTTTCATGTAACACCGTTGTTATTTTTAAGAATGGGCACATTATCTCAAGTATACACATTTCAAGATAAAATGATAATCATGTAAGAAAGTACAATCGGACTATTCAGATATTTATCTTTATGATATAGAGAATATAACCCAAATATCCTGAATTTTTTTTTTTTTTGGATTTGATATCAACCTCGTCTTCGCAAGTTTCAAATGGCTCTGATCTTTAGTTTGAATAGCAAGTTTTGACTTCTATATCTGTTTGTGGTCTAATCTTGTTCATCCAAAACTTTATATTTTAGTTTACATTTTTGGACATAGACTCCGGAGAAATTTCATATTCATCGGTTTTTATATTTGAACTCTATATTTCGCTTTGGATTAATATTTTACAGACCAATAAAAACTATTTTACTGACCAAAAAAAAGAAAAAAAAAAACTATTTTACTGACCAAAAAAAAGAAAAAAAAACTTTTTGGGATTCCAAAGAGCAATGGTACTGTACATATTTAAGAGTTTTCCGTGATTATTAGTATTATTTTATTTTTATTGGTCGTCTGATCCTTTATTATTTTACCGTAAGGAGACGACTTGTGTTTATTTTCGACCATAAAAAGTTAAAAATAACCCAAAAGAGAGGAGACATCTTCGTAATTTGAAGTTTGAAGGATCGAAGAAACTATGGCTTCAAATTTTTGGACTTCGACGCACTAGTAAGTTTCCCAATCAATTGTACAGATCTTCTACATGATTTAATTCAATTTCTAAATTCCTAATTCCAATTTTGTTTTCTGGGTTTCTTCGCACAGCAAAGAGCTTAAGGACCCAGAAGAGGTTAATGTTGTTCATCCTATAGATGCACAGAGAGGAATCTCTGTTGAAGATTTCAGACTCATTAAGCTTCATATGTCTAATTGTATGTTTTGATTACCCTTTTACTGCCTTGTTAATTTCCATGAATTTTGTTCTGATTTTGAGGTTTCAAATTGGGAAATTCAAGCTTGTTTTTACTTAGAGTTCTTAAATAAATGGAACAATGATCTAATGATTATGATTCTTCATATCCTTTGGGCTACTTAATTTTCATTAGTTCAGTTTTTTTGCTTTATGGATCATCAATTTACATTCATGGGTCCTGTCTTGTTTCTTTTTAGATATATCAAAACTGGCGCAACACATTAAGATTAGACAAAGGTGAAGTCTTTCAATGATGTTAGTCGTTAAGAGATATGAAATCTACGAACCATATTTTGAACAATGCTTACTGATTTAGTGTTTATGATTCAGAGTTGTTGCAACTGCAGTAACTTATATGCGTCGTGTTTATACAAGGTATGGCTGCTCTTAGTTCTGATTGTTTGATAGTATGAGTCTTAGTGATTGATTTTATGAGGATTTTGTTTGACAGAAAGAGTTTGACCGAATATGAACCTCGGCTTGTTGCTCCCACCTGCTTGTATTTAGCTTGTAAAGCGGAAGAGAGTGTAGTGCATGCCAAAATTCTTGTCTTCTACATTAAAAAACTGTGTAAGTATTTTGTTGTTTTCTGCTTCAAAAAATTATTGATTGGAGACATTGCTAGAGTGCTTTTTATTGAGTTTTTGATTAAATTCAATGCTTTACTTCTCTGTAGATGCTGATGAGAAGTTTAGATATGAGATAAAAGATATCCTGGAAATGGAGATGAAGATCTTGGAAGCATTGAACTTCTATCTTGTTGTCTTTCACCCATACCGATCTCTGCCTCAGTAAAGTCTTTTGCATATCTTTTCTTTGGATCTGATATGTCGATATCAAAGTAATATTGAGATCTCACTATGCATTTCCTTTTGATTATTCTTCTTTCTTTACTTACAGGTTGTTGCAGGATTCTGGAATCAATGACACAAGTATGACCCATTTAACTTGGTAAGTTTGTCCTTTATTAAGCGTTATAGATGAAGTGTATAATCAAGAAGTCAAATGCATCTCCTGTTAGAACAGTTACCTGCATCTGAAAACTCTTAAATTAGAACAAAGTTAAACCGTTTTTGATTCGGCAAGCAAACGTAAATTCTCTTTTTATGCTAAAGCTTTTGTGTGGAAACTTTAGGGGTTTCATCAACGACACTTACAGAACGGACCTCATCCTTATACATCCGCCTTTTCTTATCGCACTCGCTTGCATTTACATTGCTTCTGTACATAAAGAGAAAGACATAAGGACATGGTTTGAAGAGCTTTCTGTGGACATGAACGTAGTAAGTGTTTCTATCACAATCTTCTCTTACATTGTTCTCATCTTTTGAAGTATTTAGATCCATTCTTACAAGAACTTCATATGCTCTCAACTGCACATTTTGGTCACATTATCAATTTATCAGGCCTTCTTTAGTCATTCATAGGTATGTTCTGAACATTGGCAGGTGAAAAATATTGCAATGGAGATCTTAGACTTCTATGAAAACCACAGAATGTTCACGGAAGAGAGAGTTCACGCCGCTTTCAACAAACTTGCTACAAACCCGTAAAGTTTTTACAAACTTGACTTGTCTGTGTTTTGTTCCCATGAGAGAAATATGTATGGCCCAAAGTTTCTGAGATGACAATATTTCTCATTGTACATGACTTTAGCTCGTCTTTGTTCAAACCATGTCTTGCCTATGCATATATAGCACTTACTCTTCTGCTGCAGTATCACCATTCACCAATTAACCTTCAAACGACTTTCGTTACAAACCTATTTGGCTCGTTTTCAAATGACCTTTGTTTCAACCGCACTTTGTTTAAACAGTATCACCAATAGGACCTATAATTGAGACACATATACTCTGTGCTAAGTTTCGTTTTATGTGAAATCCCTAAGTTTTTTTTAGACATTACAACAAAAGGTAGATTAACTATAATAGATACATTACGATATGCTATACATATAATTAAGCAAACTATGGATCAAAAATATTTGGGTTCGTATAGCCATGTAGCTTCTCTCTATACATTCAAGCTTTTGTCCAAACAAACTGGTTTAAACACTGCTATTTTCTTCTTCTTCTGCATTTTCATTCTCCTTAAGTTTAAACGCACCATCTACATACTCCTCTGTGTCCCATAGAAACGTACCAAACGCCACAGCCTCAAGAAGCAGCCTCTTCAGACTCGAAACCGATGTCACTATGCTCTCTTCATTGCTTTCCTCGGGACCAAAAAGAGCTAAGCTTTGCTTCTCTATCAGGCTTTTTGCTTCATGGGACCTAGGCTTAGCACATCTCTGCAATATTTTGGGGTCAAACCCAGAAATGTAATGTCTCAGTTGCTTAGTGAAGCTTCCACGATGTTGTGATAATGAGCATTCGAGTTGATGCCTAAGTGAAGCAGATTTCAAAAAGTATCCATACAAGATCGAAGCTGTGTATACTTTACTGAGTTGATGCTTATCTATCTCTGTTGTTGCACAATTTTCAGTCAAACTAGAATTCACTCTTAAACTGATGACTGCGTTACTGTGTTCTTTGATGAGTTCAAGAACATCGAAGCTATGGATTGATTCGAGTTCCCAGTCTTTTGATGGCGTGATCTCGAGTCTTCCATTGTAGATGCAAGTGGGAAGCTTTGGAACAAGAGGTACTCTAATCTCTGAGAATTTGTACAAGATTAACATGTACATTATCTCTTCAACTGCTGTTTGACAATAACTCTCCTTCATTTCAGCTATCTTTCTGCAAAACATATATGGACTCAAATCAGTGAATCAGTGTCCATGGAAAACCTAAATCATTGAATTGAAATCAGAAACAACACGTTCAATAAATCGATTAAATCTAAGATCATTGTATTAGATTAACTACTAAGATCAAAGAAATCTGCGGATTCTGCAGAATTATTTGTCCTACAACTAGGCAAATTCAATAGTAGATACAAACACTTGTAAACCATAGATTTAGCGTAACCTACAAACCAATAGTAGATACAAACACATGAAATCAAAAATTTCCGGACTATTCCAATTCTGCAGAATTTAATTTTAATTTCCACGTTTAGGAGATTCTAAAGTGGCAACAACAACAAACAGATGTAATTTTTATCGTATTTGAATAAGGAACCTGTGGAGAGAAGCTTCATCAGAACCAGAACTGAGAAACATGCGAGATAACGCGGCTTCTTTATCATCAGCGAGCTGTTTAAGCAAATCAGCGACGGCGAAGTGAAAGAGCTGCCGTTTTTTCACCAATACGGTGTTTAGGAACTTTCCTTGAGCCGAACGTGGAACCAAAGGCGCATCGATGCTCGCTCCAGCTCCGCCTCTGGCTCCATTAGCGGCAATCACCACCATCGAATTGTATCGGACTTTACGTCGAGAAGGGAGAAGAACATAATCGCCGCCGGTAATTCGTTTTAAGGAATTGCGACGCGACGGGAGAAACGATAAGGATCCTCCGTTGTGGGAGAGACAATTGTCCATGAAACAGTGAAGCAAAAAATAATAATTGGGAGATTTTGGGATTTGAGAGAGAGCTGATGATTTGAAGAGTTGGTAGGAGCAGATTTGGATAAGGTAAACAAATTAATATTATTTTAAAAAAAAATTGATACAATGGATTTTATTTTTGTGTGGTTATATAAAGTCTCTGGCTTAATTATTTATCGCATATTAGTAAGTAAATCCTTTATTGCATTAAAATGTAAAACATGGATGCAGCAAAAATGGGCTACAATCATATGGGCTCATAAACGGCCCATATTTGTGGCCCATTTCAATGATCTCGTCTCCGATTTTCTGAAGATCAAAACAGACAGACACTATGGGGAAAGGAAAATACAGAAGCAAAACTGGCGAGCAAGATGTGTCTTCGTTACTCTCTCTTTTTGATCTTCTTCTTTCTCATTTCACTCCAAGGTTCTGTGATTCCTGTTCGCTGTTTTCACTTTCTCAGTTTTTTTTTGTATATTTGACAAATTGCTAGAACATGATCTCTGTGCTTTAAAACCTAATCTCATATTTCTTAGCTAATTTCTTGTATTGGATCTGTTTACATTTCCTGTATAGGTTTTGCCAAGAAGACCGGAGACGTGTCTGAATTGCAGATCGGGGTCAAGGTAAAAATTTGTTGATCACGAAATGAGTGATTTAGTGTACTGTTTCTAGCTTCTCTTTTACCGATTAAACTTGTTTACATATTGATCTCTCTGTTGTTTTTGTTGGATTACTGTTAAATGTAAAGTAACAATTGTGAGTTTCTAATCATTGGTTCGTTCGATTCCGTTTAAAGTTTTGAGTGTATTGTGTTGTTTTTGTATTTTTAAGTTTTGAGTGTATTGTGTCGATTCATCTTTAGATGTTCCCCTTTTTTTGGTGCAGTATAAGCCAAAAACGTGTGAATATCAAGCTCACAAAGGTGATAGGATCAAGGTGCATTATAGGGTAAGCTTGAACAGATCTTACAACGAAAATCGGATTCATGAAGAATGTTGTTGTTGTGTATAACATAGTGTTATGTGGCAGGGGAAACTTACTGATGGAAGTGTATTCGATTCGAGCTTTGAAAGGGGTGATCCATTTGAGTTTGAATTAGGAAGTGGTCAAGTTATCAAAGGTGTTGGCGTAGTTCTATCTTACTCAACTTGCTGTTTAACTTTTGAGTCTTGCTTTAATGGTTACGTATTTGTTGTAGGTTGGGATCAAGGTTTGTTAGGAGCTTGTGTAGGTGAGAAGAGGAAGTTAAAGATACCTGCAAAACTTGGATATGGAGAACAAGGCTCTCCTCCTACTATCCCTGGTATGGTCTAAAATAGTTGCTTTCATCTACAAATGTGTATTCAATGTTGATGACATTACAACTAAAAACAATCTTTGCAAAAACTCAGGTGGTGCAACATTGATATTTGACACAGAGCTTATTGCCGTAAATGGAAAACCATCTGGTGGAGAAGAAGATGTAGATGATGAGCTATGATTCAGTCTCCATTCTCTAAAGGTTTTTGCTTCAGAGTTCTCTAGGGAGACGAAGAAACTGTCTACGGGCTTTTCTTTACTTAATCTTTTTTCAGTATTTGAATTTGGTTTTTAGGCACAAAGACTGCATAAGATGGTTGTGGTGAGATTTAACATTTTAACAATGCTTTTAACCCAATTCGAATTGTTTGATTTTAGTTAGACCAAACCAAATCAAAATATTGTATTTTAATTAAATCATACCAAACAAGATTATTGGATTTTAACTAAACCAAACTAAAAGTGATTGTGAAAGTAATGTTAAATTTTAACTAATAAAAACTGATATTAGTAATTGTGTGTTTTCTTTTTAATTAATTTAGCTTTGCAAAGCATTTCATTTGTCTTTTTCTTCTAATTTTTCTTAATTTGTATTCACTATTAAAATGAGAAACTCCTGGCTCTTTAGCTAATGGTTTCAGGTATCTTAAAAACTTCTATTTCATCTGACTATATGTGATGGTTAATAAATAGATTATAAATCGAATTTTGTTGATCTAATTGGTAAAAATAAAATTGCAAAAAATACATTTTTATTTTATCATGCGTTGGTTGATATTTTTTTTGTTTACCAAAGCAAAGACCCGCTCAACTAAAAAATGAAAAATCACGGTAACGGTATCTGGAAACATCGGGACACATCTTTAGCCTTATGAAAATTCAGAATTCTCTAGAACCCACAAACACTCTTCACTCATCTCATTATAAATACTCTTTACATTTTTCTTAACGATCTACATCGATTTTACGCTGTTTACAATTCTCTTGTTCTTTTGATTACTCTCTCTTCAGCTTTCAATTTTAATCCAAAATGGAGGACGATTTCGACATGCAGCAACTTCCGGCAGAGGAACCTGAGGAAATGGATATGGATTTCGACGGTGATGAAGCTGATTCGGCTCCTTATATGAAGGTTGGTGAGGAGAAGGAGATTGGGAAGTCAGGACTGAAGAAGAAGCTTGTCAAAGAAGGTGAAAAATGGGAGACACCTGAGGATGGTGATGAGGTTGAAGGTAATCTTTGTTTCTCTTGTTTTCGCTTTTATTTTATTCGTTTTGTAGTGATATATTTCTGATTGTCTACTGAGATTTGTTTCCTTGTGATTTTCTATTGCAGTGCATTATACGGGAACTTTGTTAGACGGGACGAAGTTCGATTCAAGCCGTGACAGAGGAACTCCCTTTAAATTTACTCTGGGTCAAGGTGAATTTTCTATTCTAGAAGTATTTTCTTATGTTCTTTGTTTAAACTATGGTTCTGGTGAAGGGTAAAAGCTTGATCATGTTTCAGAATTGTTTAGTAATGTTCAATCATTGTGAAAGTTGTCTGGTCATTCATGGATCATTGTGGTATCATGTTTAGGTTTGATCTAATAGATGACTTAAATAGAGACATTTAGTGTTCGAATGTTGCTGTTATTTGGCTTGAAGACTTGTTTGATTAGATGAATTTTTCCTTGCTTGGGTTGTTTAGGACATGTGATTAAAGGATGGGACATAGGGATTAAGACAATGAAGAAAGGTGAGAACGCCATTTTTACCATTCCTCCCGAGCTAGCATATGGCGAAACTGGTTCACCACCAACTATTCCTCCAAATGCCACTCTTCAATTTGACGTGGAGTTGGTATCATGGAGGAGTGTCAAGGATATATGTGGTGATGGTGGGCTGTTCAAGACAATAATTGTAGAAGGAGAAAAATGGGAAAAACCAAAGGACCTTGATGAAGTATATGGTGCGTCTTTTTTTTTTTTTTTCCCTATGATTAGGCTCTAGAGCGTAAATCTATTTTGATGTTGGTTCTCACTGAATTAATGGTGTTACTGCTGCAGTCAAGTATGAAGCCCGGCTTGAGGATGGTACCATTGTTGGAAAATCTGATGGAGCCGAATTCACTGTCAAGGAGGGTTAGTATTTTGATTTGTTATCTAAACTGGTTAGTATTGGGTTTCAAGGATATGCTCTTGAAATGAGGAGTGTGATGTATTCTCGTGAAACAGGTTACTTTTGTCCTGCGCTTGCTAAGGCTGTGAAAACCATGAAAAGGGGGGAGAAAGTTCTCCTGAATGTGAAGCCACAATGTAAGTTTTCGTGATTATGGTCTTTTGTTTGCAATGAATCCAGATGCAGTCTCACCTGTGTATGTGATTGATGCAGATGGATTTGGGGAAAATGGAAAACCAGCTTGTGATGGGAGCCAAGCTGCAATCCCACCAAATGCTACACTTCAGATAGACCTAGAATTAGTTTCTTGGAAGACTGTTGTGGAGGTAATTGATGACAAGAAGGTTATAAAGAAAATACTGAAGGAAGGAGAAGGATATGAGCGTCCAAATGAAGGAGCTGTTGTCACATGTTAGTATTTCCGATGTGTTTGATATGAAGAACTTATTAATGCATGATTTGTGTTATGTGATCTGACTACAAAATGTTTGTTGCAGTGAAGTTGATTGGTAAACTTCAAGATGGAACTGTTTTCTTTAAGAAAGGCCATGACGAAGAGGAGCCGTTTGAGTTCAAGACTGATGAAGGTATACATAGAAAACATATAAAGAAGTTGGGAACTAGTTTTGTATATTGAGTATTGCAACGATGATACTAACAGAGGCTTGTGTTCTATACAGAGCAAGTAATTGAAGGGCTAGAAAAAGCTGTGATGGGCATGAAGAAGGGTGAGGTGGCCCTTATCACAATCTCACCGGAATATGCTTTTGGTTCCTCTGAATCAAAGCAGCAGATGGCTATTATACCGCCAAACTCAACTCTAATCTACGAGGTCGAGCTGGTATCATTCATAAAGGTGAGAAGCATTCAGTTTCTAAGTGTTACCTCTTTCTTCAAGGACCAATTGATTTGTGTGCTAAAAAGCTATCGTCTTCACTGAAATCGATGTAGGAGAAAGAGTCATGGGACATGAACACACAGGAGAAGATAGAAGCTGCTGGCAAGAAGAAGGAAGAAGGCAATGTGCTTTTCAAAGCTGAAAAATACACAAGAGCGTCAAAGAGATATGAGAGGGTATGGACTTCGATCAATATATGCCTCTCACTGTATTTGAAAATATTGGTTTAGACCTAACGTCTAGATTTGGACGTAGGGTGTCAAGTACATAGAATATGACTCCACCTTCGACAAAGAAGAGAAGAAGAAAGCAAAAGCTCTGAAGATTGCTTGTAACCTGAATAATGCAGCTTGTAAGCTGAAGCTGAAAGACTACAAAGAAGCAGCAAAATTGGCCACAAAGGTATAAACAAAACATCTTGAATTTCCTGTAGTGTGGATAAAATTAGATAACAACTAAGTGAATGAAACGAATGTGAACAGGTGTTGGAGATGGATGGTGGAAACGTGAAAGCAATGTATAGAAGAGCACATGCATACATGGAGATGGCAGATCTCGAGTTAGCTGAACTTGATATTAAGAAAGCTCTTGAAATTGATCCTGACAACAAGTAACTTTCTTTGTTCAATTTTTGCGAGCGTTTCTTTGTTTTTGTGCAGCAGCTATGTGTTCACTTTAACTCTTATTTCTCTACAGAGAAGTGAAAATAGAATACAAGAAGTTAAAGGAGAAGATGAGAGAGTACGACAAGAAAGATGCCAAATTTTACAGTAAAATGCTCTCAAAAATGCTTGAGCCACACGTAAGTTGCAGTTGTTTGAGAATATAGGAGTCGCATGTATTAAAACGAACAGAGACAAAAACTGATTCTCGTTTCATGTTAAATGTGTCTCTGCAGAAAGGAGCACAAAAGGAAGCACAAGCGATGAGTATCGACACTAAGGCTTGAGTTTAGCTCTCGATTAAGACCCAAAAGAATCTCAATAATCTGAAGATACAAGATTTCTATTTTTACCATTTTGTAATCAATCTTGGTGCGTGCTTGTCTCAGACGTTGTTACCTACTCTGTTGAAACAAAACAGACTTTGTAATAAACAATATTTTTTGAGATGTTTCTGTTTACCCCCAATAATTTATCTATAGCTCCCAAATAGTACAAACCAAGTGCTTTCACAAATCTGGAAGTTCTGTTTAGTGCGTCTCTAACTAGTTGAAATGTAGGGATTTATTATGATATAATTGTCGAAACAAATGTTTACAATTAATTGGAGAACCTTTTTCGCACTAAGAGTGGTAATAACAAGGCACTAAGAATTTAGACTTTAAACTTTGCTATGTTGTCCGAATTATATAACTTGTAAATTTATAATTTAGTACTAACTTATGAAACTTTGTTGACATATATTTTTAACTTAAGTTGTATTATAGATGTATAATTGAAAAAATATGAAAGTTATACAATATCGTATACAAACTTAAAATTTCGAACTAAAAAATAAATCATTGTGACAGTCCGAAGAACAACTTCGCGATCAGTCGCTGAGATTTGGCAAAAGAACAACATAGCGACTGATTGTAGCGATTCTGAAAAGAACAATAAAGAATCGCTCGTCGCTGTTGGAATTGCCAACGACCGACAAAAAAACAGGGCCGAAGTGTTTAGATAACCATTAGCTTACCTGTTCTCCGATCAAATCTAGACCAACCACGACAAAAGTGATTCCTTGGAACAAGAGGAAGTAGAAGTGTATCCCTTGTGCTGACAATAAGCTTCTTACTGAAGCTGCCAACAGGATCAATGCTAGTGCGAGTTCTGTTCTGTACAATCGATTCCTTTTGGGTTTACCCGCTTTCTTTGCTGTTCCTAGCTTGCTAAGCTCGCTTAGTCCTGAATCAGAGGAAGATCTTTGGATGCTTGTTGAATTAACTTGAGGTTCTGATTCAGCATATGCAACTAGATCATTCTCAGAGGATCTTCCCAGCTTTTTGGTGACTATCCACTCATAAGAACTTCCAAACTTGAACAAACCAGATATCATGGCTCCGAATTTGGTTACAGACATTGTGTTCTCAAACAGAAGATATGGAACTATGAAGGGGAAAGATCGTGGAGCTGGGAGGATGTTTAAGATAGACATAATCCCAGGGATGTAGCAGACGACCCAAGCTGGTAAATTAGCTTCTGGGAAGAACATTGTTAATGGAAGAATGACACAGAAGAGAGTGAAGGAGTAGAATGGGAGGATAAGCTTGCGCAGCAGGAAGAATAGAAATATCATATTTGCTTTCTTGAAGACACTCACCTGCAGTACACAGACAATGTGAAATTAAGATCTAAAATATATCATGCTCTATCAAGACAGAACACAAAAGCATTCTGTATTTTCCTTCGTCAAAGATGATATGAATATTAGGCTTATTCTCACTTCACCTTTGAGCGAAGAATGTCAACGAAGCATAACCGGAACAATTGCATTGGACCAGAATGCCAACGATATTGCTGTTTCTTGTATGCTTCATAGGACTCTGGAAGTTCACAAAGACACTATAAAAACATAGATTGATCAGATGAAATTCATAGAGATCTTTTCTAACTTCTGGTGAAAGAAAAAAAACTTCATAACAATCCCGGTGAGCAAATACCTTAACATCATTAAGATAAATAAACTTCCATCCACAAAGATGAGCACGGACAGCAATATCCATGTCTTCAACTGTTGTTCGCTCCATCCATCCACCACAGTCCTCCAACGCTTTAATTCTCCACACACCAGCAGTTCCATTGAAGCCAAAAAAGTTAATGAAAACACCATTTACTTGCTGTTCCACTTCAAAGTGAAAAGACAAATTTATGTTTTGCAGCCTTGTAAGTAGGTTTTCGTCTTTGTTCACAAATGCCCATCGTGTCTGAACTAAGGCAAGATCATTATTTCCCTAGAAAAAGAAATAAGAGATATATATTGAATCTACGTTAAAGTCTGCCATATAAATTATCCAAAGAAAAGTTTAATAATCAACAGGTTGAAAATTGTCTACTGTATGCATAGGTAATGAACAAGCCTCCCACATACTGAAATCCTCAGGACAAAAATGCATTCTTAAGAAATGTCATTCTTTGGTTCATCCTATACTACTCGAGTTATACAGGAAAATCCTAAATCCATAGTAGAAGACCTATTTTCCTGGAATGGTCCACAATATTTCCAGTATCTAATGGCTTTTTATTTTTGTCTATGTCACTTGTGGGAGACTTCAATTGAGGTTCTCTTGGTTATATATTTGAAAACTGTATTGGTACACTAACCTAAATATAAGCTAATACAAGATGAACCATTCTCCATTATTTCAAATGACCGACTAAACCCTTGTTAAGAGTTATCTAATAGTGGCGATTCATCACAAGAGATCTAGCAGGAGTATGCCGATGCGTTACCTTGAAGTGAGGCACAGTTTTCTTCAAGAAATCTGATGGTGGCTGGAAATCAGCATCAAAAATTGCGACAAACTCATAATCTTTTACATAGTCACAATTCATTGCAGCTTTAAGGTTTCCAGCCTTGTAGCCAGTTCGTATGAGACGGTGTCTATACGTTATTCGTACTCCCCTTTGTTGCCATTTCTGTACTTCAGCTTTAATAAGTAGCTGAACATCTAACTCACTGGAATCGTCAAGAACCTGCACAAGCATTCTTTCCTTTGGCCAGTCAAGGACACAAACAGCTCCAATTGACTGTTGGTAACACTGCAAACGCCACAAAATCAAATCATCACAAACAAGCAGGAACTCAAAAATCCAAGAGGAAAATCAGCAAACTGCGCACCAAATTCACTACGACTATCAACAGGTTCAAGCCATTGATTAGAGGAAGCATCAACTAAGGATAAGGGACCTAATGCATTTGCTTACCTCCTTCTCATTGCACATAGGAATCTGCACAAGAACCATTGGATAATCCTCAACTCTCTGTCCTTCTAAACCAGCTTTCTCCGGATACTTCATAGAAGCCACTGGCTTAATCCGGCGAAGTTTAATCCAGAAGCAACCAAGCACAAGAACCACACGGTCCACAGACTGAATCAAGAAGAGAACTATACAGACATTCGTCAAACTCTGCAACGGCGGCGCTAAATACGCCGCTCTAATCTGAAGCCATCGAGCGTAAACAATCTCAAGCGCAACTTCAGCAGAAGCCACAGACGGAGGAGTGAAATGCCATCCTTTGAAATAAGCAGCGAGCTCAAAACAGAGGAGAAGTATCACAAGAAACAGAAAACCTTTGATAATACGATACAATTTGATCGAAGAGGAAACAGAAGAAGGAGGATCGTTGGCAATGCGCCGATTAGCAGTGCGAATTAAGTAAACGAAGGAGTTAGCAAACCAAGAGAGTGAAGAGAAGAGCTGACGAAACTTGAGAAGATAGAGTCGAGAGAGCTGTCTCGCGGTTCGAGTCCGAGACTTATCTGAGTCGACGACGACAACAGGTGTACGGATTTCGACGGTGAGAAACGCGGTGTCTTCATTGGAGGAAGGATTGTGGTTCGTGTCTCGTTGTTTGTTCCACCATTCCTGAAACTCTTTGTTCTGAGATCGAGACATTCGACAATGGAAGGAATGAGTGCAGATCTAGGGATCTGAGAATTGACGAAGAAGAAGGAGGAGTAGAGAACTCGTTTGGGCTAATGTTTTTATTTTTGAAACTAAAATTTTTTAAATAATAATACTGTAATAAAATAATAAAATTTTTTTTTTTGCTAAGAGTGTTTTGAGCGACTTTCTAATTCCAGTTATTTTTTGTAATTTACATATGATTATGAAGTATGAAATGAAGAAGCAAAACTTTAATTTATATAGACAACACCAAAAATTGAAGTATAATATAATTTTATATATTTTAAATTTTATGAAATAGGATATTATCAAAAACATTTACTATTTTTACTTATTTAAAATAGTTTATAAAATCGATGATGTTGAAAAGAATAGAATAAAATCAAATCAAATTAATGATATAAAAGATCCGAATGATCTTTACATTAAAAGAAAATTGTATTACTAAAATATTCTTATGAGTTTTTTTTTTTTTCAAACTTACTCATTATTTTGACTAATAGTTAAATACAGTTGTTCACATACGTAGATTTAATTACAATGACATACTTTTGCTTGTAGTTTCAGAGGATAAATTTGTGGTTTTAGACTTTTGTAATAGTTGAGATCTCACTTCTATTTTTAATAGAATCTAAGTTGACAAAAAAAAAATTACAATGACATATTTTGTAAATATTACCAATTTAATATTGTTTTGTTGAAATGTTTTCTAATAAATAGTAGTAGTACTAGTAGATGGAGTTAATAATCAACCACTGATGGCATATGAGTCTTCAATACAATATTTTTTTACTCAATAAATACTTGTAAATCCATCAGATAAAATTTATTTAGTAAGTCTATTATAAATTAAAAGGTTATGCATTACATTATAAAACAAAAAATTTTAATATATTTATGAGAATAATTACTTAATTTAGGTGATTGAATCTGTACAAACTACAAAGTGGAAATGTTACTACTGAGCAGTTATAATAAAAGTGAAACATTTTGACGGTTTAAAATGGAAGCAAGGGACTACTATTTAAAAAAAAAAAAGATTATGAGATATTTTTCGATATTTTAGTGCTATCCAAATTTTAAATAATAGAAATGACATTTATATATAATAAAAAAAGCAAATTGAAAAATATGGAAAAAAGAAAAACAAGATCGTGCGGCGTGGCATAATGTACCAAATTATAAACAATAAACACAATTGATGAAAACCAAATCACACGAAAAAAGCTCAAAGTCAAAGTCACATTTGTAAGAATGCTATTGCATTTCGTTACCTACAAACGTTGACTTCCAAAACAAAAACCAAAAAAAAAAAAAACTTAAGATCTTAATCTCAATGTTGTTGGGCCTCAAGTGACTGCCTAGGCTCAGTACCATGTAGTTTACCAATCCAAGCCGGTGGTTGCATTCCGGTTTGCTCATAAACCGTATCCAGAACCGGTGGCAACATTTTGTATAATCCTGCAATATCTTTCATTCCACTACTACCACCATTACTCATTCCTTGATCACCACCATGATTCCAAACACTGATCTTAGGTTGAAGTTCCTTAATTGCAATTGCATTAGTCTTAGCTATATCTTGATAAACTCCATTGTTGATCATCATGAAGTCTCTCATTGCTGAGTAGTCATTGTTAACTGCGTTTAAGATGGTCTTTATATAAGTCCCTTGAGCATTAGCCATAGCAACAAGTCCTTCTGCATCTCTCTGTTTCGAATAGAAAGCAGCATCAGCTGCAGCTTTCATTGCTTCTGCTTGCTTCTGTTGCTCGTAAAGAACTGCTTCTGCTTGCTTTTGATTGTTGTATAACACCCAGTTTGCTTCTTGTACCTAATTAAGTTGTACAATAACAATGTCATGATCCAAATTACAGAGAAATCAAAGCAAAAGTGTTAAAAGATTGAGATATGTATTACCTTAGTCTCATACTCAACACTGGCTTTACTAAGGAACTCAGCTTTAAGCTTCTCTGTCTGAGTCAATGCATTCATTTTCTCAACTTTTGTCTGAAGCTCAGCTTCTCTTAAAGCAACAGCCTTAGCTGCTTCAACTTCAGCCATACGAGAATTTTGAGTCAAAGAAGCCTTCTGAATCGCCAGCGCTGCATCAGCCTCTGCAACAAGAGCATCCTTCTCATTCTGAAACACTTTGACTTCACTCTTCACCTTGATCTCTTCCTTTGATCCTTCTCCATGCCTCTGAGTAGATATGACCTTTGACTCAGCGTCAATCTTAGCTGCATTCTGAATTGTGAGTCCAGCCCGTTCTTTGGCACCGACCTCTCCCTTCATCCTTGCCTCTGCTACATCAATCTTTGCTTGATTTGCTGCTTCCATTTGAGTCTTCTGGCCCAAGTAAGAGAAGTACTCATATCCAGGCACATCAACGAGCTGCTTCACATTGGCATTGTAGATCACTAGACCAAATTGGTTTAGCTCTAATTGAACCTTTTCAAACACTTCCTTCTTGAATGCCTTTGTTCCTACAATAATGCCAGAATTCGACTTAGACATATATAAGTAAGCTATATAAACAATCCCCCATATGGGTATATGGTTGAGTGGCAAGCGAAAAAGACTTCGGATAGTGGTAATACTATGTGGGTTCGAAACTCACTCACATCACAACCATGTGTGATAGTTTAGGACCTTCCGAGTGTAGTTGGTTTGGTACAGAGGTACTCTACCCGAATTTGTGATAAGTATAAATATCCCACATCGGTTTAATACCCGAATTTGTAACCTAAGGCCTTGATTGGTATTTTGTTGAACATATTTGTCTATTTAAATTTTCTCAAATATCATTGGTTTTCAAAAAGAATAATATGCTTAATTTATGGAGTGGATTTGGTTTATTGGGCTTGTGTATTGAACCTAATTTCCTATCCGTTCTAATACCCTGGATTTCAAAAAAGAAAAACAATGATTCAAGAAGTTCAACGAATCAAGCAAGAGTCCGATAATTAAATTACCTTTGAAAACCTCTTCCATAGTCATGGAAGCAACGAGAACACGAGTCTCTCCTTCGATAACACCTTGAACAAGCTCAGTGACATGATTAGAGTGCTTATCGTGTTGAGACATAAGCATAGCGTATAGAAGAAGTGCGTGACGGTCATCAACGCGAGGGCCAATGGTGAAAACAGCCGGAAGAACGAAGGGAAGTTTCTCGGCACTCATGGCCTGAACCTCGAACGTGTAGTTGACTGGAGAAACGTCGAATACGGTGCAAGATTGCCATGGATACACCCAAGCCTTCTTCGCAAGCTTGATGTCTTTGATCCCACCACCTGTGATCGCTAGATACTCAGAGGCTCTTGCGATTTTGTAGCCCATTGTCTTCTTTCTTTGTTTCTTTAAGATTTTCTAATTGTTTGAATGGAGAGTTGATATGACGGTTTTTACTTGTATATATAAAGTCAAGTTGACCTAAAAAACCACTTATATACAAAGTCCTCGATAAGTTCAATCCATGTACCAGTAGGAAAAATTACTCAGAAACCATTTTTAAAATTGATAAGGAATTACCTTTTTTTTTTGTCAACAAGATTCATAAAGTTTTTTAAAATTATAAAAATGTTTTAAGAAACAAATCTCACATTACTTTTAACACCCTTTTAATGATTAAAATTAAGGTTTAATATTTGTATTGAAATATGACTTTATAATTATAAAAAAAAGTGTTTAATTTGTTAGTATTACTTTTGTTCTATTTCAAAAACATCTTAAGACAAAGCACCTAAATCTATAAAACCCCTACCATTATTGTATGATGACATTAAAATTTTAAAAAAGAAATTATTGAGAATTGATTTATTTTTTTGGTGCAACAAGTGATTTTTTAAATCATTGAGATTACAGGCAATATAGTTAGGTCAGTCTTTAAAAATGGTTTTCAATAAAAAATAATTCACAATTGAGGACTATTTCAAAAATGTTATAAAATTTATTCACGATCAATGTTGTTAATTAATTATGATTATATATAATATTTTTGTCATTTTTTTCTTCCGGAATACTCTTTCCTAAATTTCTAACATATTTTTTTTCTTGTGAATATTGTAAGGAAAAGCTGTTGGTAAAATGTATATATCTTTTCTCCAATTTTTTTTTTTTTTTTAAAGTTTCTATTTTCATTTGAATGTTATCCCAAATATAAATACAAAAAACTATATATTAAAATTATGATTTCTTCTAAGAAGCAGGTGACCCAGTTGGTTTGCTTCTGATCTAGCTTGGCAGCGGGTGGGGGTTCCAATCCCACCAGCTCTAGTAGGAGCAATTTGGTTATGGATCGGGTTTTTATTGATCTCATTAGTTGAAAAAACGAGTAAGGTCGACAAAAAAAATAATGATTTCCTATTTCTAGTTTATTTTGGTCATGAATGTTCACTACAAGAAAATGCAAGATTTGGGACGTTTTTTAGCAACGCATTTACAACGCAGCTG
>OVAX01000587.1:0-73543 GCA_900406405.1 Lepidium africanum
ATGATAATGGCTTTGGTTGTAGCTACGGAAAAGTTAGTCTTCATGAGAATGAACCTGATTGTTATGGTTATCTTTGGCTTAGAGATCATCTCACTAGGTTGTTGGATAAGTAATTAGTCTCTAAGTTTGCTGAGATTGGTGACCCTAGCTCCTCAACACCCCCTCTTATTCCATTTATTGCTTAGTTCAGTCCAGCTTACTTCGATTTTGGTTATTGCTCTATTTTCTGTTTATCACTCTATTTTGATGATCATTGCTCTGTTTTGCTAGCTTGAACTCTCTGGAACTAGATTGCACTTGGATTAGACAGCCTAAGAATACTCTTAGTGCTAGCAACACACTTTTTGGTTCGATACCTCAAGTACTACGAGGATTTGATAACACAGAGGGGTGAAAACCCTATTATCACTGGTTAAAATTCCATGGAGTCCCGCCACATTTTTTCTTTGAATTACTCAAACACATTGCTCGGATGATAGGAAGCCTCTCCACCTTCATCTCACAACAGTCTCTATGACAAATATAGCAGAAGCCAAAGTCTCTACAGTAGTAGACCTCACAGCCGCTACCTGAAGTTGTACACATCGAGCTGCCCTTTGGGAAAAAACATTGTATTGCTGTCACATGCCCATGGCTCCGTCCTAAGTGCAGTCATTGCCATGAGGTATGGCATAGTCTAAAACATTGCCCTTTTGCATCAGTAACTTGTTCAAACAGCAAATCTACAGTCCACTCTAGCCCTGGGCGTTCGGTTATTCGGGTCGAGTCCTTTCGGGTCTAGAATATTTATACCCATATAGGACCTGTTACTATTCAGTTTGGTTTCGGGTCTGTTCCATTCGGGTTTGGGTCAGTTCGGGTCCAAGTTTAAAAAACCTGAAACTTACCCGAATACCCATATAACCGAGAAATGTCTCAAAAAATGCTAAAAATACCAAAACAAATACCTAAACATATCATAAAAATACCTAAAATTAGCAAAAATATATTTTTGAATACCTAAATATTCAAAAATATGTGAAAATATCTAAAATTACCAAAAAAATACTCATAGAATACTCTAAAAATACCTTAAAAAACTATAAAATCGGGTTTTCAGGTACCCGTTCGGTTCTCGGTTCGGGTTCGGGTTTTCGAATCTTAAATTTTTGTACACGTTCGGGTATTTATGCATTTCGGGTTCGGGTTCGGGTCTTCTTTTTTGGGTCGGGTCTAGGTTTGGTTCTTCGGGTCCAATTTTTATGCCCAACCCTAGTCCACTCTATCAAGAATTGACCCCGCTTGATGAAAAAATCTGCAAAAATAAAGGCTAAGAAAGCTGTGGAAAGAAACTCGGAAAAACAACCTTCTGCTTCTGAGAGTAAAAACAAGACACCAGATCCTCCCAAAGCTAAGCCAAAACCTGTACTTGCTAGTGAAGTAATTGCCAAGGATGGCTCTAACATTGCAGTAACAGACCCACCTGCAGTTGTTGTGCCACACCAGACAGCACTTGTGATCAAGGAAAGAGCAAGGAAAGTCACAAAGCCGAAAACACAACCATCAGATTTCTTTAAGAAGAAGAAAAGGAAGGTGAGTGAGCCATCTTCTTCATCCGAAACTGATACAGGGGACACGACAGATTCAGGGGCCTACTCAACAAACGGTAATCCGGCTGATGAGGGCAGGTTGACTGAAGTAATATCGGCCAGAACAAAGAAGCTTCTCGCAAAGGCGAAAGGAAGTCGGGGCAATGGCCCCAAAAAATAACCTATATATATTATTAATGGTGGACCTTTTTTGTTTGAACATAAGAGGACTCAATAATCCCATTAAGTGCAAAGGTTTCAAGAAATGGTACAAGAAGCATAATGCTCTTTTTGGTTGAATCATTGAAACAAAAGTGAAGCAAGAGAAGCCTGCGTATTTGGCGGTCCACCTTAGCTAATAAAATTTTTGCAGATAACTACGATTTTGCGGATTTAGGGAGAATTTGGATGTTTTTTGATGCATCATCTCGGTTTTGGTCTTCTTTAAATCAAACCAGGTTATAACTTGCACGGTTAAACATCCTTCTCTTAGGCACGAGTTTATGGCCTCTTTTGTATATATAGTGAATACTAATTTTGGTAGACAGCAGCTTTGGCACGACCTTATCATTATCCACATCCACACTAGTGCGAAAAACAAGCCTTGTATTACCTTGGGGGACTTCATTCAAGCTTTGAACCCAATAGATACAAGTAGTCCACGTTCGAGAGTCACCAATGGTATGAAAAAGTTTCATGACTCGTTAGCACAAGCTAGCCTCTTTGATATCACATACACAAGTAACCACCTAACGTGGTGGAATAAGCAAGAGCAGAATGTCATCTCAAAGAAGCTTGATAGGATCCTTATAAATGGCTACAATTATGTCCCCTAAACTTTGGCGAGTTTGGTAACCCAGGAATTTTAGATTATTTCCCAGCCATGGTACATTTTGGTAACCTGCAGCATGTGGTAAACATACCATTTTGGTGCTCAAACTTCATAACGCAGCTTATAGAGTTTCTACCTACACCCGTGTTAGCTTGGTCAGAATTGAATCCTACGAGAACAAAGATGTATTGCTTTGTCAAGAAACTCAAGCAAATGAAGAAGGTATTAAAGGATTTAAATAAAGCTCACTACTCTTATCTAGAGCAGAGAGTGGAGGAAGCCTTCTTTTGCCTTACAAGTAAGCAACATGCTCTTTTACTGCAACCTTCGGATCAACTGGCTTCTGAGGAGAGGATTTTGCACTCCAAATGGCTGGAACTTGCTGCAGCCAAGGAGAAATTCTACCAACAACGATCTCGTGTGTTATGGCTTAAGAGTGGAGATCTAAACACCATATACTTCCACAGAATAATGGTTGTTAAGCGATCTGTAAATTAGATCCACTATATGATCCATGAAGATGGATCCATAATTGAAGATGTGAGTTTAATTCAAGAACATTGTGTTGAGTACAACTCATCTCTCCTAGACGGGTCTGTGTCCCCACTACGTACAGATGACCTTACAAACAAAATATACTTCTTTTAGGTGTAGTGAAAGTATGTAGAGTATGCTCACAAATCTCATTCTGGCTGCTGAAATTAAACAAGTTCTGTTCTCACTGCCGAGGAACAAGGCACCAGAACCGGACAGATTCACATCTGAATTCTTTGTCCGGTCATGGAGTGTAACGTGAGAAAGCTTCATAGCAGCAGTTCAAGAATTTTTCAATAGTGGAAGGCTTCTAAAACAGATAAATTCAACACGATTACTCTCATTCCAAAAAATATCGGAGCTGATCAGGTTAAAGACTTTCGACCAATATCGTGCTGCAACGTAATGTACAAGGTTATCTCCAAAAATCTTAGCATCTCTTCTGCGAAAAATTCTGCCATCTATGATTACAAACTCCCAATCAGCGTTTGTCAAGGGTCGTTTACTAGTGGTGAACGTGCTATTAGCATCGAAAATGGTACAAGGTTTCAACAAGAATACTCATCGTGGTCTTCTAAAGGTCGATCTTAAGAAAGCTTTTGACATGGTTAAATGGGACTTCTTGATAGTTGCTCCTCGTGCTTCACACTTCCTGGAAATCTTTGTCTTTTGGATTTGTGAGTGCCTAACAACCACCTCCTTCTCAATTCTAATAGATAGGAACTTGTGTGAGTTTTTCAAGGGGTCGAGAGGATTGAGGCAGGGAGATCTGTTGTCTTCCTCCCTGTTTGTCATTGCGATAGAGGTGTTAGGACACATGATGAGTGAAAGGTTTTGTCGGAGGGAGATTGGTTACAACCCATTTGCCAAACAAATCAAATTAACACATATTGCGTTTGCGGATGATCTGATGTTGTTCTTTGATGGATCAGCTCTTTCACTATTGGGTATATCTACAGTTTTGGATGAATTCCAAGAGCTCTCGGATCTGATCATGAATAAGGATAAAACTTCATTATATACTGCAGGATTGAACCACAAGAATCTGAAACACTGAATAGGTTCGGTTTCCAGCCTGGTTCATTCCCGGTTCGTTATCTTAGGTTGCCAGTCATGTCGAGAAAGCTATGCAAATCAGAGTACTCTCCCTTGTTGGATTCTATCTCAGCAAAATTCAATACATGGGCCATCAGATCAGTTTCTTTTGCAGGAAGACTGCAGTTGCTTAGTTCTGTCATTTATAGCTACTTAAACTTTTGGTTCTCCGCCTTTATCCTTCCAAAGGGGTGTATAAAGCGTATTAAACAACTGTGTAGCAGGTTTTTGTGGTCAGGCTATATTGATCGAAAACTGGTGGTAAAGGTATCTTGGCAGTCCCTTTGCTTACCAAAGTAAGAAGGGGGTTTGGATTTGAGAAACCTTTCAATATGAAACAAAGCTCTCAATCTCTGGTTAATATGGCTTATATTTAGTCAAAGCGGTTCACTTTGGGTTGCTTGGACTAAGAATAGATGGTTAAAGAAGGAATCATTTTGGTCAGTTAAGCTCAAGCAAACCTCCTCATGGATTTGGAATACAATGTTGAACCTTCGGCCTTTAGCAAAGCAATTCATCTCATGCTGTATAGGGGATGAATTAACAGCTAGTTATTGGTATGATAACTGGACTACTCTTGGTCCACTAATCGACTTCTTAGGCACTATCAGGCCTCGGATACTTGGTGTTTCAATAGATGCAAAGATTGTTGACGCAACTAATGACTCAACATGGCAACTACCTGCTTAAAGAGCAAGACTTGTTGAGATCACCATGCTGCGGGATTACTTGTTAACCACTGACATCCCATCTTTGGCAAACGAACCTGACACATATCTTTGGAAAATCACTAATGCTGCAGCTAGCTCCTATCATGCAAGCTCTACCTATCATGCGCTGAGGCCATCAGCTCATCAAGTACCATGGAACAAAATAGTTTGGTACAAGGGAAATGTCCCTAAATTTGCTTTCGTGTTTTGGATTGCAACACTAGACAGATTACCTATTAAAGCATGATTTTTCAACTGGGGAATCACACATACACAAGATTGTTGTCTTTGCAGCTCCCAACCCGAGACAAGAGACCATTTTTTGATCTCGTGTGAGATCAGTATGACATTTGGAAGATAGTGCTACGGAAGCTAGGTATCACTGCCTCATATTTTGGAAACTGGAATGATCTTCTTGACGGGTTACAACTTGCATGTCCACGTCGGGAGAAGACCATGCTGCTCCTAGTCATTCAAGCAATGGTATATGCCATATGGAAGGAAAGGATCTCCGGGTTCACACATCAACTACTCGAATGGTTCAGGAGATTTTTAAGGAAATAGATAGAGCTGTTAAAGACTCAATTCTAGCCAAGAGGGACAAGAAAGTTTATGCTAACTTGCTAATATTTTGGTTTCAATCTGATTAGCATGTATGCCAAGGTTAATAGGTTTAATTTTTTCCCTGTTAATCTTGTCTAATTCAGATCATTGTATCAAAAAAAAAAAATGAAACTTTTTAACTTATTTCTCCAATAGTAAATTTCAAAACAAAACTTCAAAAGTTATACTATTTTCATTACAATCCTCACAATTGATCATAATTACTTAAGATCATAAAATTCTTAAAAACAATTTTTGGTCCAAAATTTTTATACTTAACTATAAAACATACATTTACTATTTTACAAGAATTTAGTTATTAAAAAATTACATTATATTAAAAAATTACATAACAACAAAAATAAAAGCACATGATATAAATAAAAGTTGCAACAAAGTATCAAATTTTTGTTGTGTAAATTTATTTTTAATATATATTAGATGATGTCTCGTACTATGCACATGTATGTTTTTGTAAATAATCAGCATATATTTGTAGATATTTTAATTTATTTATAATATTTATATGTGATATTGGTTTTTTGCGATATGATTGGTATACATAAATTTATTAATTTTATATACATTTGATATATCAAAAATCAATTTATAGTGATAAAAGTTTTTGTGCACAAATGATATTTTTCAAACTGATGATTTAAGTTTCAAAGCATTACAATTTTCATATATATATATATATATATATTTTAACTCGTGTCATATAGGTTTCTTCAGACCCATGTTAATTTACGTCCTTAGACTTGTATTCATTTCATTTGTAAGACTCCGTTTATTTAAGGTTCTATACCTGTGTTTATTTATGGTTTTATACCCGCGTTCATTTAGGGTTTTAAACCCATATTTATTTTTATCATCATTATATATTATCAATTATATCTACATAATATATCTATTTGTATTAGCATTTTCTTATAAATATATATTATATTATAATTATGTGAGGTCATTCCAGAATTTTTTTTTTTTCATATTACATGGTCTCATTTTTAATTTTAGAATTTATATTTATTTCAAAGTTATTATAAATGGATTTAATAAATTTATAACTTATAATATTTCAACATATCTATATTCTTAATAGATTAATAAATTTTTTTATAATCTAACGAATTAGGGATATAATTTATAATTTTATTGGAATATAAAAATTAGAAAATAACTAATAATATTTAAGACATAATTCACATATAATTTCTAAAAACCATATTATGTAAATGATTTTTTATACATACCAGAATTTTAAAAAAATAGAAAATATATTATGATTATTTGAAGAAATCTCCTTATAAATCTTATAAGTCATATAATTATTTCACATGAATTTTCAACGTCAATAAGATTTCTTGATTTTATGAACTATATCATCAATCCAAAAATATTCTGATTACGTATTTTGTTGAATAAATAATAATTTTAATTATTATTTATTAAATGTGATTAAAGATGATCTCAAATATCCTTCTTGTTTTATCTTATTATAAACAAAAAAATAATGATGTGAAAAAAATTTAATTTTATTATAAAGTTTTCCTAGTAACAAACTTGTTACAATACTTTGTAGACCAAAATGAATAAATATAACATAATATTTAACTTAATGCTACACCTTTATTATATAAAACAAACTTGAGTAAAGGTATAAGAAATTGTATCTTTATATATTATAGTTAAAACAACTAATACTAATGATATTATGTAGATAATGATAATAATGATAATAATGATAATAATAATAATAATAATAATAATAATAATAATAATAATAATAATAATAATAATAATAATAATAATAATAATAAGAAAAAGAAGTTAACTAATCTTATCCAAAAAAAAAAATTTTATTGTTATAAAATATACAAATAAGTTAACACTACAATCTTCTAAGAAAAATCTTCTAAGAGAAATTAATTTAACCAATGGGCATTCAAATAAATGTAAACTAAATCTAATATCTCTAAAGCCCACATAAGATGTTTTGTCCTTAAAAGCGTTTATCCATATAAGCATTAAAGAATAAGTATTAGGATACCTTATAAGTGAAAAACAGGCCGCTCCAGTCCACACACATGCCCATTAAGCAATAGGTCTGTTAGGAAGCTAGAGTGAAACCCTACCTTGATGTTTGGTGCCGACGGACTGAGAAAAAAGAGTTTTGGAGATTTGCCGTAGATCTGGAGAAGGACCTCCGCCTTCAGAAGACCGGGAAGGACCAGAGGGGGATGGAACTCCAACAAAGCCGAATAAGGGTAATGGTGGGCGGTAGATCTAGGCAAAGGCTCGTCGAATCCCAATGATTTTTCCACTAGTCCGGAGAACAAAGGTAGCTCTGCCCAGGAAGATGAACACTGACACACACACAAAGAAGAAATAGAGGAGAAGAAGATGAAGGCTAGATGCAAAGACCTCAACACTGGCTTAAGAAGATGCTGGAGTAGATGTTGAAAGTATCCTTGTCCTCGGAAGAAAGAGCTCTGACCGTCATCTCCGACCAAGTTTTCCACAGGTAAAAAGGTGAGCATAACTAAACCAAAGGGGAAGACAAAAGGAAGATGGAGAGAAAGCGGAACCTATAAGAAGAGAGAAAAGAGGAGAAAACATAAAGAAAGCGGAGCAAAAAGTACCTCTTCATACCTCCTCTCAATTTCCAAAAGAAATGGAAAGTTTTGAATTAGAGGCATGTCAAAAAACGCATTTTTTGAAATTCCCCCTTGTTTCATTCGTAAACATAAATTAACATATTTTCAATATAGTTACTAAAGTTAAAATATTTTAGCTTCAACAAATCAATAATATTCAATAATTTTATATATAATTTTTCTTTAAATAAATATATTTTTCATAAAAATATAATATCAAGTTCCGTAAATATTCAATTACTTACCAATAATTTAAATTTTGAATATTTTTTGTTGACCAATATAAAAACAAATATTCAATATTAAATTTTAAAAAACTTCTTAATAAATATCATTACTAAAATATATTTTACCTCAACTTTAGTTAATATATCAATATTCTAAATTTCAAAATATCGTTTGAAATATTGTTCTAACCGGGTCTAGCACAAGGAACTAAGTACATGATTCTGATTAAAAGAGGGAAGATTGGGCAAAGATCCTTTTAGGGTTTTGGAGAACAAGAAGTGTATTGCGAACCGGATAATTGCCGAGTACAGTATATTGCTTAATGTCTAGTGCCAAAAAGTGGATCCTTTTTTTGAAAGACATGCCCCTCTATTTATAGACCATAGAAGCTGTTACAAAGTAGATTAGATAAAGGAAAATATACAAATTTCTAGATAAGACCGTATCTAGAAGATTCTTCCTAGATTTCGGAAATTTTCTATGTCGGAATAGGAAAATTTTGTATTTCTTTGTTTGCTGACGTGTCTTCCGACTTCCTTCAAGCTTCAGTGCACTTCCGAGGAGGAAATTTTCCGAGTTCCCGACTTCCGTTTCACCCATGATCATTCTGATCCAAGGTCAATTTTGGAGTTTCGGACAGAATGTGCTGACTTGATGTGTCAGATCAGGACATCATTAGAGTGTCTCCCTTCTCCGGACCAAATGGAAAATCGGGAGGAATACGAAGATGCTGCGTATCTGCTGTTTTGGGTAAGTTATTTTTTTGAGTTCAGTTCCATTATTTTGTTTTTGCTTCAAATCTTCTAACTTTACTTTGTCAAACTTTTTGTAGTTTAACGCCTATCTAAACAGCATTATGCTTCAGTGCGAGAGCTTCCGCGCTGATCCGGACAGGAGTGTCAGGAAGAACTCTGGCCGAGCCGGCCAAACCCAACTCGAAGCAGTGGAGGCGAGGTCCCGACTTACTGCCACCGAAGAAGAACTTGCTCGTGTGAAGAACAAGTTGAAGGTTGAGCGCGAAAACGTCATCAGATTGGTGGAACATAATGTGACTTTGATGGAGTCGCTTAAGTGTGCTGAATTAGACTGGAACACGGCGTTCAATTCAACTGAGAAGGCCAATGACAAGCTTCAGGGGCTCCAAACCGAGTTGGACTCTATAAGGGAAAACTTCGACTCCTAACTTCACCAGGTTCTGAATGACGAGAAGAAAAAGATCTTTCAAGATCTTCAGCATCAATTTTCCGAGTGCTATAGTCGAATCGCTGCTCGATTTAATGATCTGGATAGGAACCTCAAGGCTCAGTTGGTTTATTCCCGATATCTTGGGTCAAAGAGTGTTCTCGAACTGCTCTCTACTCGGGGTGTCCACATTCCTTCAGTAGATATAGACTCGACAACTAATAAAATGAATGAATCCAAGGAGGCTATTAAAATGGAGAACTTGACGTCGTTACTTCCTGTAGACTTGGTCGCTCCAGTTTTCGAGATTGGGGAAGTGTCGAACATCAAAGATCAGATTAGGAATTAGTATTCCTCTTTTTGGCCTGAATTTTTGTATTTTTCAGAGTCATCCATTTGATTGTTGTAACCGTCTTTCGACTTTTTATAAGTCATCTCTCTGATTCTTGTAATCGTAGTTCGGCTTTTTATAAATCATCTCTTTGATCCTTGTAATCGGCAATTGTCTTGTAATTATTTACCTGTATAATGAACAACGTTCTTATTTTGCTTAATATGATATTTTAATTCGTTTCGACTTTGAAATCCGAATATGAGAACTTTCTAAAAAAATGTCTTGTAATTTTGTATGATAATCAAACAAGTACAAAGTTTAATTCCCGAGGTCTTTTCTTGTTTTTGCACGTTAGCTAAGTTTCTCTCCTAAGTTTGAGAGTTTGATCCCAATTGTTAGGAAGACAAATTTCACTGTTTGGGGTTTAAAGGTGAGATTTTAAGACTCAATTTAAGTTTTAAGAATATCGACCTCGGAATATTCTTCATAGCAATATCGCTTTTGTTTTTATTGACAAAGGTATGTTTAAATGTAACGAACTATGTTCTATTTTATTTGAGAACTTAATCTCATAAATCTGTACGAGACTATGTTTCGTCTTGACGAGGATTTCATTTCGAAAAATTTGTACAAAGCCATGCTTTGTCTTTCTGCGAGAATTTGATTTCGTGTTTTGTTTGCGAGAACTAGGTCTTGGTTTTGAGATTTGCGAGAAAATGGGACTCGGCTTACGCGGGGTTTAAGACTTAACTTTATTATTAACGAGAATTCCGTCTCGGTAAGGTTTTAAGACTCGGCTTATAGAGCGGGGTTTTTTGACCCAGTGAGGTTTTAAGACTCAGCTTTATACGAGCGAGATTTTAGGGACTCGGCGAGATTTAAACTTGGCTCAAATGGCGATACCTCTGCTTTGCCAAAGGTTTTATAGAGTAGGTTAACGAGTCTATTAATTCGTCGAGAGTTTGAAACTCGGCGAGGTTTAAAGACTCGGCTATATTGAACGGGATTTTATGACCCGGCGAGGTTTTAAGACTCTGTTATATTGAACAGGATTTTACGACCCGACGAGGTTTTAAGACTCGGTTATATTGAGTGGAATTTTACAATCTGGCAAGGTTTTAAGAGTCGGCCTTGAATGTTTTTCGAGAATTTGATCTCGGTAAATTCTGTGTAGAATTGTACTCTATTAGACGAGAATTTGATATCGTCTTTTTCGGGAGCTAGGGTGCAACCCATTTTTTTATTTCTTGACCCGAGATGGGGACCTAAAAATTTCTTTTAGTTATAGCAGCACCCGAAGGCTGCCTACGTACCCCATAGGGATCAAGCCAATACGTAATTCTGATTACATAATTAATTAGATGAGGGTGCGTCAAGTAACGCATTTAGATTGCGAGTCGGCGTATCTTCAATAGTACTATCGTTTCAAGTTGATGGAGTTCTAACTTCACAACTATGCTGTGTTTTCAAATACTTTCTGGAGTACTAGATCTCTCACTACAAAGTGTCTTCCACGAACTTTTTTATTGTAGTACTTTGCAGCTTGTTGTTGATAGTTCTGTACTAGGAGAAGTGCCTCATTGCGTTCTTCCTCCAAGTCGTCGATGTTGGTTTCCATTGCTTTATTGTTTGAATTTTCGTCTTTGGGAAAATGTTCTCGACGCATAGTTGGTACTACTACTTTTGGTAGGGCCATTGCCTCCATTCCGTGAGAAAGAGAGATGGAAGTTCTTCCGGTTGAGCGTCTTGGTGTTGTTCGATGCGACCACAACTCGCCATCCAACTCAGAAGCCCAATTTCCTTTCTTTTCTGAAAGCCTTTTCTTTATTCCATCTATGATCTACTTGTTCGTAGCCTCAGCTTGCCTGTTTCCTTGTTGGTTTCGCGGAGTGGATTTGCTCACTCGGATGTTCCATCTGGAGCAAAAGTTAGTGAACTTTACCGAGATGAATTGAGATCCGTTGTCTGTTACAATCTCGTCAGGTAGCCCATGTTGGCAAATTATGTTCTTCCATATAAACTTGACTATGTCTCTGTCTTAGATGTGCGAATAAGCCTCTGCTTTGACTCATTTTGAGAAGAAATCTGTCATGACAAGCATAAAACGCTTTTGCCGAGATGAGGGCAACGGTCCGAATATGTCCATTGCCCACCGCATAAATGGATATGGCATAGCTGCTGAAGTTAACTCTTCACTTGGGGCGTGGATGATATATCGGTGTTGTTGATATTTGTCGCATTTGGCTGCATATTGCACACAATCCTTCGCCATTGTCGGCCAATAATACCCGAGAGTTCGGATCTTTTGTACAAGTGATCTTTCGCTGTTGTGATTTCCACCAGCTCCATCATGTGTCTTTTTAATGATTTCACTGATCTCGTTACCATTGATGCAAGTGAGTAGGATTCCATTCGTACTTCGTCGATACAACTTTCCATCGACTTGGGCATATAAAACGCACTTGGCTTTGAGTCGGCGAGCTGCACATCTGTCTTCTGGCATTTCTCCATCCACTATGTATGCAATAATCTCGTCTCGCCAGTCGGTCTTCTGTTTGCTGAATTGTTCAATATATAACATCTCGGTATCGGAGTCATCCCTAGTTTTAGTTATTGTCGAGACAAGTTCAACATCTTCTTTCGGTAAACAAAATCTATTTACGACTAATTAGGGACAAACGCGGAAAATTATTTTTTATATTTGAAATTTTGATTTTATAATATTTATAAAATTTTTAAAATTTTTTTACAAAAAAATTAAAAATACAAATATTTATCATAAAATTTCTTCAAACAAATCCGCACTACGGGCTTCTTGCTCCTCAGTCAAATTTAAGTTTGGTTTGTTGAAATTAAGTTCGGTTTTTTGGAAATTATAAGTTAGGTTTGTTGAAATTATAAGTTTGGTTTTTCAATCACCTGATAAAGATACAACCGAGATGATCTCAGAAAATGATGTTACAAATATTATAATCGACTATATCCTTGAGAAGAACCGTGACAATCCTTCAAACCTATAAGAATTAGAATTTGAACATAATCTCAACAAACCAAACTTAATCTCAACAAACCAAACTTATAATTTCGACAAACCGAACTTAATCTCAACGAACCGGACATAGTTTCGACAAACCGAACTTAATCTCAACAAACCAAACATAATCTCAACAAACCGAACTTAATCTCAACAAACCGAACTTAATCTCAACAAACTGAACTTAATCTCAGCAAACCGAACTTAATCTCAAAAAACCAAACTTATAATTTCGACAAATCGAACTTATAATCTCAACAAAAAAATTAATTATATTCGTTGTAAACGCCTTGTCAACGTACAACGTCGCAACGTAGCAACGCGTTTACAACGAAACAGTAATTCATCGTAAACACATTGCCACGTTACGACGTTGTGCGTTAACAACGCCTTTACAACGAGTTTAATTTTGTTGTAAATGTACAACGTACTAACGACGTCGTAACGTGGCAATGCGTTTACGACGAATTACTGTTTCATCGTAAACGCGTTGCTATGTTACGATGTCATTACGACATTGTACGATGCGTTTACAATGAATATAATTAAGATTCGGTTTGTCAAAATCAAGTTCGGTTTGTTGAAATTATAAGTTCGGTTTGTGGAAATTAAGTTCAGTTTGTTGAGATTATGTTCGGTTTGTTGAGATTAAGTTCGGTTTGTCAAAATTATGTTCGGTTTGTTGAGATTAAGTTCTTTTTGTCGAAATTATAAGTTCAGTTTATTGAAATTCTAATTCTTATAAGTTCAAATTCTAATTCTTATATGCGGCACAGGGTTTAGGGTTACGATGTCATTACGACATTGTACGATGCGTCTACGATGAATATAATTAAGATTCGATTTGTCAAAATTAAGTTCGGTTTGTTGAAATTATAAGTTCGGTTTGTGGAAATTAAGTTCAGTTTGTTGAGATTATGTTCGGTTTGTTGAGATTAAGTTCGGTTTGTCAAAATTATGTTCGGTTTGTTGAGATTAAGTTCTTTTTGTCGAAATTATAAGTTCAGTTTGTTGAAATTCTAATTCTTATAAGTTCGAATTCTAATTCTTATATGCGGCACGGGGTTTATATGCGTAGGCAGGGAAGTCACTTATTGTCCATATAAGCACCGCCTTCATCGTATTGTTTGGGATGAGCAATCATATGCTTGAACCCCATGAGTCCACAACTCTTTTAGCTCGTGAATCAGAGATTGTAAAAATACGTCGAGTGACCACTTTGGATGCTTAGGACCAGGAACTAGAATACTTAGGAATAAAAATTCTTTTTCCATGCACATCCCTGGAGGAAGGTTATAAAGCGTAAGGATTACTAGCCATAAAGAATATTGTCTACCAGACATTCCAAACGAACTAAAACCATCAGTGCATAGAGCAAGATAAACATTCCTAATATTTCTAGCAAAATCCTCATGTACTGTATTGAAATGTTTCCACGCCTTTGCATCTAAAGGATGATTGATCTCGCCATCCGTCTATGAATGCTCTGCATGCCATCTCATCGCAGCTGCTGTCCTTTCAGACTGATATTATCTCTTCAACATGTCCATTATTGGTAAGTACCACATCCGCCGATACAGTACCTTCTTCCGCCCACTCCCTTGTGGCTTATATCTCGGCTTCTTACAGAATCGACATTCTTATAACTGATCATCATCTTTCTAAAAGATCATACAATTGTCGATGCAAACATTTATCATCTCACAAGGCAAACCAAGACTAAACACCAATTTCTGAATCTCGTAATATGATTCAGCAGACACATTTTCTTCTGGCAAATACTTTTTGAATAATTCAGCCCACATATCCATGTATATCTCAGATGAATTACAATCTGTTTCAATGTTCATCATCCTAGCTACCAGTGACAATTTAGACAGACCTTCTCTACATCCCTCGTAGATAAACTGGTTTGCAGCATCTAAGATGTCATCAAACCTTTTTGCATCTAAGTTAAGTACCTCGGCAACTACTGGTTCGGTATTGGTTTTCTGAAATGCATAAGTGACCATCTTATGCATCCTATCATGCTCTACAACCCCATGAACCTCATTATGATTACCAGCATCATGCAAATTACTCGATTCATCTACATTACCTCCAACATTATTATAATTACTACTACTTGCTTCATCATTCCCACCACCACTATAACTTTCCCCATCGTGAAACCAGATATAATAATGCAGTGTAAACCCCCTATTTAATAGATGATTCCAAACAGTATCTACTCGAGCAAATTTCGTATTTTTGCACTTTGGACAAGGACAGAACATCTTACCCGATTCAAGCGTGATTTTGGTTTAACTAGCTTGCTACACGAATATTTCAACCCCATTTATAAACTCCTTTTTCATGATTCCAGTAGCATCCCTATGCATATACATCAACTTCCGTTGCTCGTATATATCACCACCCAAAGACCTTTTTCTAGCTTTTTTTTTTAAAAACATTTTTTTTTTGGCAAAAACGTTTTTTTTTGGGTTTGTGCTGTGTTGTAAATTATGAAGAGAGACTTCCACCTTATATAAGGAAAAATTTAACAATGATTTTACAACGTATGTAACTAACTACAAATACCTAATTTCACATTTCGTCTTTAAATCGTTGTAAAGACAATTCGTCGTAAACAACTTGCAAAATTAAGACGTTTTTACGACGTAATTTAGATTTTTATAAAAAACAATTTTGTATCACGAAAAACGTGTTTACCAAATTTCTAAATTCGTCTTTAAATCATTGTAAATAAATTTCATTGTAAGGTGTTGCAAATTGGGGACGTGTTTACAATGAATTAGCTCGGACATGTTAATAGATTGTAAATTCGTCGTAAAACAGCTACCTTTTTGCAACAAAATTTTTTGATGTAAATTTACAACACTTTTACAACAAATCCACATTTCATCGTAAAGGTGTTGGCAAAACGTCCCTAATTTATAACGTCCCTAAAATGTTGTAAAATGGCGTTGTTAATTTATTGTTTTCTTGTAGTGTCAACCCGTTAGCCTCTGAACCTCCCTTTTGTTCTTCGGAAAAGGTAGCTCTTGGATTGCTTTAATTTTTTTTGGGTTCGATTCAATTCCCCTTGGAGTGACTATGTAACCGAGAAATTCTCCCGAGGTTACTCCGAAGGTGCACTTTGCTGAATTGAGCTTCATCTGATATTCATTTAATGTTTGAAAACATCGTGCTAGATGTTCAACGTGATCTCTGAAGGTGCACTTTTGGAGTGACCATGTAACCGAGAAATTCAACAATTTTGCCAATATTTGCCAGTGGGAAACTATCCTTTGGACAAGTTTTGTTAAGGTCGGTGAAGTTTACACATACTCACCACTTTTTGTTCTTTTTGGGAACGACAACCGGGTTAGCTAACTATTCCAAGTATTACACTTCAATAATTTATCCGGCTTCGGTTAACTTTTTGACCTCATCAATTACAGCCTTTGTTCTTTCTAGCCCCAGCCTTCTTCACTTCTGCTTCATGGGCTTGTACGTCAAATCATCATTCAATATGTGGCTTGCAATCTTTGGATTGATTCCAGGCATATCTTTAGTAGTCCATTCGAATGTTGCTACGTTTTGTTCCAGAAGTTGGATCAACTTATCTCTGATTGATTTACTCAAATTGACCCCAATGCTGACGCACGTGGACCGGTCTGTTAGGTTAATGTTAACGAGTTCAACGCTAGATTTGTCTGGCTTTTCTGGAATGGTAGGTACCGTTAATGCTTTATTCTTCACAGTTGTCGTGATCATGCAAAATTTATCTGTAACTTCAATTCGGCGATAAAACATGTTCGAGACATCTTTTGATCTCCTTGAAGAGTGTAAACTCCTCCGCTTATCGGGATCTTCACCCACTGATGGTAGCTTGACGGGATTGCCTTCATTGTATGAATCCTACGTGTCCCAAGTATCATATTGTAGATTGGCGGTTTATCTACTACCAAGAACTTGATCCATCTGGTAATTCTGGCAACTCGGACTACTAACTTGATAGTTCCAATTGCATTTATCGTGCTTTCATCGAATGCAGTCAACGTTCTTTCCACCAGTTTGAGTCATACGTCTGGTAAAGCCATCTTATCCAACATCTCCTTAAAGATTAGATCGACCGAATTGATTATATCAATGAGGATCTGAGATATGTTGTAGTCAGCTACTTGTAATTTGACGACTAGTGGGTCGTTATGTGGGAAGCTTACTCCTTCGACATCCTTGGCGGTGACTATAACTTCTGAATCGACCGACCCTAAACTTTCTTGGATTGAATCAAGGTTAATTGCTGCTACAACCTTACGTTCGTACCTCTTGATCGACCATATAATGTCGTCACAAAATTGTAATCCTCCCATGATTACATTGACCTCCACTCTTGGGGGTTCTGATTCTTGGGTCTCGCCATCTTGTTTTTGCCATTTTGGTTTTTCTTTGGCAATGTTGTATTGGTTTGCCGCTTTGTAAGCTACTTCTCGCAACTCGACTTCTTTTCGCTTTTGTGCCTTGAACTTCTGAGTTTCTTCTTCCAAAAGATTCAACTCTCCTTTGATAAATTTCTCGGCAAGTAATTCTTGTAACTGTTTGCACTTTAAAGTGGAATGACCAATCCTATTATGAAACGCACAATATTCACTTCGGTTGTAAGTGTTGTTGAATGGCTTTTTACGAGCTGAGACATGAGTTTCACCGACTTGGAAAGTTGTTGCCGATATTACTTTTCCTCTGTAACTGTGTTGTCTCGGCTCATGGTATTCTTCTTTTGGCTCCTTAGCTCCTGAGTCTCGATGAATATTTTGTGTTCTGGCGAAGATTTGCTTCTCCTCCACGTAGTCTGCATGCCTTGCTGCTCTGCATAGGACATCCAAGATCATACTGGGATGATTTATGGAGAGATCTCTTCGTAGTGTCACATCCATAACCATTCCAGTTCTTAAGGTCTCAATGGCCATGTCGTCGCTGACTTTGGCTTTGGTCAAGATTTTCTTAAATTGTCTGAGATACGACTTTAGAGACTCATCAAATCCTTGCATCAAGGACCGTATCTCCGCTGTAGAAGTATCTTGGTTGACAAATAGGGCGTATTGCTTCATGAATAACTCGGCTAGTTGATTGAAGTTCTCGATCGATCCAGTGGGTAACTTGGTGACCATACTAGGGCGTCGCCGATTAGGTTCTCGGCGAAGAGTTGGCAGTAAGCTGCGTCCTCCTTGTCGGGATTATAGGTTATCCCATTCATCATGACGTTGAAAGCACTCATGAATTCGATTGGATCAGTAGTCCTATTGTATATAGGGCACCTTATTCTTGGTCCCCGATTTACCAAGACTCTTTTTAGCCTTGGTGCGAAGGGCGAGTTTTGAGCTTGAGCTAAAATTCACCCAATCTCTGGTGCCGAGCTGGTAGCTTAATGGAACTGAGACCACATGTCCTCCATCATCCTGTATACGACTGATGCGTCCATTGTAGTCGGTGTTTGTTGTCCTAACGCGTTTGGCGTTGTAGTCTGCCTTGGCCCAGTCATGTTGGTTGGTTTCGGACTCGAAACTGCTCCAAACAGGTTTCTTTGGATGCTAGCCAATACTTCTCCATCTGGCCAGTTGTTTTGCGTAAACGAGAGGCTACTTTCGTTTAGACGAGATTCAATTCTGTCGAATCTTTCTGAGTTTCTTTGATCAGAAGCTTCGAATTGTGCTATCATGTTGTGCACTAAATTTTCGATTGAAAGTGGTACTTGAGGCGGACCGGGGAGGGCAGCGACTTCTTGAGAGTTTTCTCGGTTCTCCTCCTGATTTTGAACAGAGTTCAAGGATGATCTGAGAGTCGGATTAGTGTCTTCTTGGAGGTTAAGGTTCCTCCTTTTGGGTGAGCTGACGGTTACTTCGTCTTCCACCATCCTTTGTTTCACGTGCACTCCTTGTTCCTTTGTAAAGAATTTTTTCGATGTCTTCCCCACTAACGGCGCCAACTGTTCGAACTGGGTCTAGCACGAGTAGCTAAGTCCACAATTCTGATTAAAAGAGGGAAGATTGGGCAAGAACTTTATTAGGGTTTCGGAGAACAAGAAGTGTATTGCGAAAGATTGCCGAATACAGTATATTGCTTAATGTCTAGTGCCAAAAAGCGGATCCTTTCTTTGAAGGACATGCCCCTCTATTTATAGACCATATAGGCGGTTACAAAGTAGATTAGATAAAGGAAAATATACAAATTTCTAGATAAGACCGTATATAGAAAATTCTTGCCAGATTTTCAAAAAATTTTCATGTCAGAATAGGAAAATTTCTATTTCTTTGTTTGCTGACGTGTCGTCCGACTTCCTTCAAGCTTCAGTGCACTTCCAAGAAGGAAATCTTCCGAGTTGAGACTTCGATAAACTTGCCGAGTTCAATACTTAGAATTTGGCCCATTGTTTCCGTGGACCGAAGTAGGATCTCGGATCCACCTCCAACAGATATAATATTGAACCAACAATCATAAATTGTATCAACGAATATTGCTTGAATTCATATCATATTTATTTCAAATATCTTATTAATATTTCTCTCCATTAGTTAAAGAATATAAATTTTTGAAATAGAAACAATTTTTAATAATTGATGTTAACTTTTAATTGCATTCCTTAAATTCATATTGTTAATCAAAAATATAAAAAACAAATTTTAATTACCATAAAATCGATAATTGTGAACACGGGTATAACTAACAACCTAAATGAACACGAGTATAAAAACCTAAATGAACACGAGTATAAAAACCTAAATGAACATGAATCTAAAAATTTAAATGAACATGAGTTTAGAAACATAAATTAATATGAGTCTAATAACTTAAATGGAGACGGACATAAAATTTAAATGAACACAAATCTAAACGCTTAAATAATACGTGTCCAATAACCTAAATGAATGTGAGTCAAAAAACCTAAATAACAATAGTGATTGACTTCATGTCATATTCATCTCAAAATATAATAATATATATACTTATTTCATTTTAAATTTTGAGTATTTTAGATTTTGTTATTTCATGTTACTAAAATTTATAAATTTATGGCGAATGAAAAAACCTTATATTTAAATGCTAGACAAACACGAGTCTAACAACCTAAATAAACAAGGGTTAAACACCCTGTATAAATATGGTTCTAAGAACTTAAATGAATATGGTGTTAAAAACCTAGATGAATGACAAGGAGCTTGTAGTCAAGTGGTAGGGAGCGGGTTTGAGACTTTAAAGAGTTCGCAGGTTCGATTCCTCTACTATGCGAAACTAAATCACAATTTTCTAGTCACCCCTACATGGATATGGGCCTATGCTTTCGGCCTATTTGAATACCCGAATATGAGGGTCTAGACCCCTCCCATAAGGTTAGGAAACTCCTGATTTACAAAAAAAAAAAAAAGAAAAAAAAAACCTAGATAAATGTACAAAAATCTACTAACTTCTAGGATTTTCCAAAAAATATATTTTGTGCAAACCACGAATCATGGTAAAATGATATTTAGTATATTAGGTATATATAAAATAATAAATTGCATATACAAATCAAACCATAAAATAGAATACAAACAAATATCACATATATAAATATTATATATAGATAAATATAGATAACTATAAATATATATTTATGTTGCACAACAAATAATTCTATGTACTAATTATCTAGTTGAAAGTAAACATGTGTACTTGGAGCATTTATTTTAGCTACTTTCCAACAAATTTATCGTGAAGAAAACAGATTGAGGGTGGACTAGAGTTCAGTTTTCTGACGGTGACGTCAATTATGGTTTAACTATTTTACTTGGAAAGAAATCAAAATTCTTAAGGTATTGTTAATTATTTTGGATTTCCATGTATAAACTCTCCGACAACATTAAATATAATGAAAAAGAGAAGGTGCAATATTTTTCATTGTGGATGTATTTAAAGCCGGGACCAATATCTAAACATGAGAGTAAACATGTGTACTTTGAGCATTTATTATGTGCAATAAATGGCTTTTGTAGTGGACATTTAATGCTGGCCTAAATAATTGGTGATGGTTGCCTCAGATTGTAAGATGCCGATATTACCTTGAGAAAAACATAAATTATGGTTTTGATTACTATTACATTTTTGACTTCGTTGACTATATATGATCTATTCTTAGCCTTAATTAATGAAAATTTACTGTTTGACTTAATTCTATGTTATGGAACAGTGAATGTCCAAAATCAATGGATAATCATTACGGATGATCATAGGGCTTTTCTTCGGTTGACGGTGGATATGGCAAATGTGACTAACGACCGTACTATTTGGTTGATTTTTTAAGTGTCTAAATGACTATCAACTGCAATCAGCGATTGGTCGTAAGTCGTAACGAAGAACAACGAAATTTTGTAACTGCTGACTGATTCAACGACACGTGAATCTGAAAGTAAGTCATAATAGCTACAATTGTTGTCGTGTATCTGAAACTAATTGCTTGCCAATTTGCCAACAACTACCAAACAAATATGTCCGTACATCAAAAACTAGATTACCAATTTTTACAAACAAAGATTAGAAACCGAGACGAAAATACTTAATTTCACCAGAAGATTTAAAAAAGAAAAGAAACGTTTCTCTCTCTTTCTCTCCATTGTTGTAATCTTACATCTTATCACAAAAGATAAATCTTCGGAATAGAGGCAAAGGAAGAACAGAGAGAAATACACACAAACAAAAATCACGAGTAAAAACACATTGAAAAAAATGGATTGTACTTATTGTGGAATCTCTTTCTCACTATTGTTTATTAGATTTCCACTCTGTGATTGCTGCGTATAGAGTGTAATTAGCAAGAAGGTTCTTGTTCGTCAATGGAAGGTTCGTCACTGGCGATGTATCATTCTCACTCAGCCATTCCTCTATAGCTTCTCGATCGTACGTGTACCCATCCGCAGCCACGCACGGCTCGTTCATCACTCCCTGTTGGCAAAACCAAAGAAGTTAGGTCAAAAAAGAGACGAGGAAAAAGTCTCTTGTACCACAAGTAACAAATCATGGGTTTAGGGTTTAGTCAAACCTTAAGAAGTGGACAAATGAAGTGAGCTGGAGGACCAGATGGAGTTCTTGAGAGCAAGTTTTTAGCTTTGTCGACGACTTTTCTTAGCCGTTCCAAAGCTGGGATGATCTGATCTTTAAGATCCGGTCTGTCTCTGCGTCTCAGTTCTGTACAACAGAGTCCTAAAGCAGCTAACTCACGAGTCTCACTAAGAGGCCAAGACCCAGCTTTCACATCCAACATTGACATAAACTCAGAATCATCCCCAATAGCTTCTTCCATAATATGAGTAATTGCTATTGCAGGTTTTGCTGTTATCAGCTGCAAAATCACAACTCCTAGAGAATACACATCTGATTTGGGTGAGATAATCCCAGTTCGCTGATACTCAGGGTCGATGTAACAGAGCGTGCCCACAGGACTAGTCTTCTTGAAGACAGTTAGTTTAGAAGAAGCTTCGTCTTGGTTTACTATTGTTGAGAGACCGACATCTCCGAGTTTGCTGACGAAGTTGTGGTCAAGCAGGATGTTTCCAGGTTTAAGGTCGCGGTGAATAATGGGTCTAGGCTTGGATTTGTGGAGGAAGACGAGTGCTGAAGCGACTTCTAAAGCGATCCTGAAACGATCGTACCAAGGTATTGGAGGTGTGCCGTTGACTTGCATCAACCGGTCATCTAAGCTTCCGTTGTCCATGTACTCGTATACAAGACAGCCTCGTTCGGGACATGCCCCGAGGAGGAGGACTAGGTGAGGATGTCGGATTTTGCTCAAGATCTCAAGCTGTCAGAACAGAGATACAAAAGATTTAGACTCTCATAAGTAATTCTGTGGAAAATTCATAACGAATTGCAGAATGGTGCAAGTCCTTTAGTTTTGGTCATGAATCTTGTGAATTAATGGACTCACTCACTACATATAATTCAGCGATTTGGTGGCTTACTAATCCAAAACATCCAAAAGAATTAAGCTATGTTTGGTACAAATTTTCTAACCTCTTGGTCAAACTGTTTAGAGAGCTGAGTTTCTCCTGCGTGAAGGACCTTGACAGCTCCAGTCGTGTGATGCAAGTTACATTTGTAGACGGTTCCATAGGCTCCTATTCCGATCTTGAGATCTTCAGAGAAATCAGAAGTCGCGGTTGCAATTTCTTCCCAAGTGTAACGTTGGTATTGGAGACCGGGAGAGACAAGAGAAGCCATAAGCTTATCTTTCTCTTTTGCGTCTCGCTCTGCTTTGATCTCAGCTTCTCTTCTGTGTAAAGCCTCTTTCATCATGAGTTCTTTAACCTTCTCTGCTTCTTTCATTGTCTCTTCATACCTTTGTTTCTCCTTTAAAGCTGTATCTTTTGCTAGTTCTTCCTGTTCCCTCAGCTCCTCAAGTTTCTCAGATTCCTCGGATCGCCGCTGGTTTAGCTTATCTAGCTGCAACCAAAACAAATCAAAAACACAAAATGTTAACACAAAGCAGACTACGTCATGGTCTATGCTACGTCATGGTCTATGCTGTTCAAAAACTTAATCAGAACCTTTTTCGAGGCATCCACAGTCTCTGTTTGAGCCATGGCGTACATTTCCTGAACACGTTTCAGCTCGGCTCTCAGCTTCTCTATCTCAAAGTTCAGATTCACCTACACAATAAGATATCATTTAAGTTCCAAACCAAAACATGTTTTGTTCCTAATGAAATCAAAAACAAGAATCAAGACAGATTAATTTACCGAATTATCTGTCACAGAATGGACACTAAGGAGTCCTTCAGACATGTTAGAAGCTTGATTAGAAACCCAAGAATAATTCTCAGGAACCACAGCACCCCAATCCATATTGACTAGGTCATGGTTGTTGCTTGAAGATGAGCTCATGTGTTCTCTCCTATCCTCGTGATCTCTCCATTTAGAAGCCCAGCTCATGGCATGATACGCTTCGGTTCCCATTGGGAACGAGGCGCTAAAGCTCTCATCCTTATGATTTATCCCTTCAGTACCAATGTGTACAATCTCCATCCCAGTCCCTGTAGATACTTCCTCTTGGTCTGTCTCGCTAGAACTTGTATCCATTTGAACAACCGCACTGCTGCTCGTCGAATGTTTTGGAGCAGGATTATAATGAGCGACTTGAGAATGAGCTTCTGAGACAAACGAGAGAAAGTCTTGGTACTCTGCATTTCAAATGTTTTGCAATTCAGATAACTAATAAGACTTAAATAATTTGTTAGTGATGCTAAAATTTACCAAGAGGGAGTCTAGGACTTTCAGTGGAACCACTTGTGGAACTGCTTCTTTCGATCCTCTCGAATCTTATGCTTCCAGTAGACTCTGATTCAGAAGGACGCACGGAAGCTAGTTTACCCTTTGAGACCACATAGACTGTGCAGAATCTTGGGACAGCAGTCGCAATCATAGAAGACATATCGATCTTTCTCGAGAAGAATCCTCGAAGAGACATTCCTATTACCAGTTTGGTAACACCTGTTCTAGAAATCTCTTCCCCTATTGCAGATACAGGCTCATGTGATTCCAGCACCAGAACCTCTACTCCGACCTTTTAAAACAAGAAGTAACAGAGTTTGAGAAAACAGAGGAGAAAAACAGAGGATTTTAAGACAGAATAGAACCTTTCTCCTTTCGAACATTTTCTTGTATGGACGAAGCATCTCGTTTGTATTCCAATCAACTTCCTGTTTATAAGCTGATACGACATCGTCTCGAAGCTCTGCTACCGATATTGCATTCCCCACTGATATCAAACCGTACCCATAATAAGATCAACTCGATCTTTAAACACAAAAACATCAGATTCTGAATCTTTTAGCCAGAAACTTACTTGGAGTAGGGATATACATGACTGGAGGACGAACATAGAGCAATTTGAAATCCGAAAAGCCTTCGGGTATAAACTTCTCAAGAGCCCAAAAAACGACGTATTTGCTCTTCTTCTTCCCGTTAATGGCTACAGCAATAACTTGTGGTGGTGGTGGAGGTAGCGCCAGGTGTTCGCTTAACGCTCTTGCTACTTTTTTCTCTTCCATTGTTTTGTTTTACCTGAAACTTAAAAGACAGTGTGCTTCAAACTCTTGTAAGAAGGCAAAACATAAAGTTGCAGAATTAAGGGCCAACAGACAGAACAGAATTTACTCTGTTAGTTTTGTTGAAGCAGATAACAAAAGATGAAGAATTCGAAGTTTGGTGATCTTAGGACATTTTCTTAAGAGGAAAGAATTGAGGGAGAGAGAAGGGTTAAGGCCACAAGCAAGCACGTTGTTGCTGCCACAATCCCATTTATACTGTTATTCTAGTCAGCTCACTAAATTACAATTTTGTTTCTTATATTTAGACAATTTCCAGACTTTTCTTCGCTTTGTTTATCTAGAATTTTATTTTGTATTACCATATACAAATCTTTATATTCGTCGTAAAAGGATCTACGTTGGTATATCCCTCAGGTAGCAGCTATTATTTTATAATTAATAAAGTCAAAACATATAAACTACTCAATGTATTTTATATGGACTAACCATCTATTTTCACCGGAACGAAACTACAAACACCTCAAGTTTTTTATCTTCTTAATTGCAAACAAAACTGAAATTAAACTCTAATTTTACCCAAACTATTACATAGCACCATGAACATCAAAGTTTGTCCTTCTCTTTAATTGCATTTAAAATCAAAATTCTAATTCCATCCTGATCTATATACAAACCAAATTCGACCCGAAATTAAAAATATTTGAATGTGTCTTAAATCAATATAATCAAAATTCTGAATCTCCAAAAGATCCGACCCGAAATTGGCTTTTATGACGAAGAACTATTTTCATCCTTCCGATGTTCTCGGTGTTATATGTGATAGTTTGGCTAGTATTAAAATTTTAGTTTTAGTTATGTGTGCAGTTATAAAAAACAATCGTGGGTATTTAATATGTAATAATTCTAATTATAATTTTAACTGTAGTTTTGTGTGGAAGGAGAGGTAAAGTTCAAATATTTCTAGTGCATGCCCTTTATAATAGTTGGGAAATGGGAAAAATGTCGATTTAACACTGAACTTACCAAAAAAGTAAAATTGAACACTGAATTCCGGCAAAAATTTATTAAACCTCAAATTTTTCATTGACTTCTAATTAAACTCTCAACTTTAAGTTGGCTAAGCCAATTAAACCCCGACAAAAAACCCAAATTGAATTTTTTTTTAAATTCGAAAGCCAAATCGATTTTTGAAAGTTTGATTCAGTTCTTATCTTCCTTTTGAAGAACCCCTAATCTTATTTTGTCTTTTCTTTTCAAGAATGAGCTCAAATTCGTTTCTTTCAGGACAACATTTCAAACTGAAGAATTTGAGCTCATTCTTGAAAAAAAAAAGACAAAATAAGCATAAGGGTTCTTCAAAAGGAAGATAAGAACTGAATCAAACATTCAAAAATTGATTTGGCTTTCGAATTTTGAGAAATTTTCGATTTAGGTTTTCTGTCGGGGTTCAATTGGCTTGGTCTAACTTAAAGTTGAAGGTTTAATTAGAAGTCAACAAAAACTTTGAGGTTTAATAAATCATTACCAAAATTCAGAATTCAATTTTATTGTTTTGATAAGTTCGGTGTTAAATTGACATTTTTCTCGTTGGGAAATAAATCATCAGCCCATTTTTTCATCAAACAATATGTTTATCTGATGTTTACTACACAAAAGAACAGCAATACGTCTTCATGTCCGGAGAAACGTCATATATAGGTCTTGATGAAAAAAAGAAAAACGATAGATTAACCACTAAATTACATCTGAAAACGAAAACATGGTTTTCAATATAATTTATATACTTATTATTACCGTTAACATATTATCTTGAAGATTAGAATCTAATAATGTATTAGTTGACTCTTTGTGAGCATGAATTAGTTGGGTGCATGACATTCTCCTACTTCGTCGTTTTCTTATAAAATATCATTTTCTTTCTAAACAATATGGTAATAATTAATCATTTATCATTCTACAATAAAAAATTAATCGTAACAACGAGATAGAGAATCGTAGAGGATATACCGAGGTATCCTCCTACTTTGTGCTCGAGTTTTCACCAATTAAAAATATTAGATTTAATCACTTAATTTGCTAAGTCAACTACATTACTATGTTTTCTTGTGTATACTAAAAAAAAAGAAATCCGTAGTCCTTTGTTTGTCTGATCAATTCAGACAAATCAGAAAAACTAAATCGGCTAATCGGGAACAGAGGTTTTTATATTATAAAGCAAACGAATGTTTCAGAATACTAATGTTTATAGAGGATGTAATGGCAACCCAACAATGTGAAATGGCAAATTCCTTATTCACCAATGTTTATAGAGTTTTTAGTATATCCAAATTTTATCCAGCAGAAGGTCATTAGCCCCCTGGATAATGGTGGCCACCTTCAGGTACCTCCTCAAAGTGTAATGTAGATGCCTCATGGCAAAAGAATAAGCCTAAGTCTGGTGTCGGATGGGTGTTGAGAGATAGAATGGGTAGAGTATTATGGATTAGGGCAAAAGCATTTCCAAAATATGAATCTGTTTTCAAATTGAATCAGATTCTGTGGCCACAACCCAATTTCAAGAAGCTCATTGATCAGAATAAATCAATAAGATTAGTAATAGAGACTAGTAATAATGACTGGTATTATGGAAGAACTGTGAAGACTTGAACATCGTCCATGTCAGGGTTCTGGACTGAGTATTGAAATGTCCAGCCATGGCAAGCTCCAGCGTGAGACCCGTTCTTGTTAACAGCCACAACAGCTCCCACGAACTGTGGAAACTTTCTCGCGATTCTGGAGATTGCATCTTTAACTGCTTCTTCTGGTTGCATTCCTTGTCTCATGCTCTCCACAACTTGGTAACTAAAAACTCAAAGAAAAATATTAGCTTTAACACTCAGAAATACAAAAACAAAAACCATGATAAACCCTTCCACTTTGTTCAGAGAGCTTGGGAAACTGACCAAGGAAGGAAGCGCATCATGGTGTCGCCATCTCCAGTTGCACCACATCCACCTACTTCATCATCAGCGTAGGCTGATGAACCGGCTATTGGCCCATCACCCACCCTGTGTTTCACAACAAAAGCTTAAAAGTTTTCTTTACATGAAACAAGGATCAAGTTAAGCGCTATATTGATAATGCATGAGACCCATTTTAAACATACCATCTCACATTTCGAACAATCAAGAGGCAGGTAATAAAATATATTGGATCGGTTTAAGTCAGAGACGATGCTCGGTTAACAATATCTTACCTTCCCGGAATCTTGAATGTGGCTCCATTGGTCGATGTCCCAACAGCTATATGCCCCATCTATTGAAAGACAACAATCAGTTTCTCTCGTCATGGGGCAACAAATAAAAATGATGTATAGAGAAGAGAATTGAAACATATATTACTTTGTCAATGACAGCCATGGATATAGTATCATGATTGTAAGGACCAATTAGAGGAGGTCTATACTCAATCGCCCCAACCTCGCAAGATTTAATACTTTTGTCTCCTCTGAAAACAGTCAAACCACCATTGTTTGGCTTGTAAGGTCCACAGTCATTTGCAGGAACTACGTTCTTCCTGAAGTTGGGTTGACATCGATTTTCTCTCCAGTCAGACCACTTCTTTATGGATTCAGGGGAGCTTAAGTTCGTAGGTCCGGGAAGACCCATGGAGATTGCAAATGCTGATGCTCCTTCTCCCGCGAGCAATGTGTGTTGAGAGTATTCCATTACCAGCCTTGCAGCTCTTATACCGTCTTTAACATACCGCATTGCAGCAACAGCTCCAACCTCCATAGTCACCTAAGAATTCCCTTAGAATAACCCCCAAAAAAAAAAAATATAGCTTTGAGAATCAATTCTTCAAAATCTTGATGCAAAACAACTTACAGAACCGAAGTCCCAATGATATATTACCCCATTCATGACTAAAGCATCAATCATGGTCTCACCGTTTTCATCTGGACTTCCTCCAGGTCCCACTTTCAATACCACAAAGAAAATTTTCAATTTCAGAAAGTCACATCAGAGAAGTAAAATTCAGAGGATAGTTCACCTGTACCGTCACATCGAAGTTCCTCACAAGCAGAACATCCTTCCACAACAGCTTCTATTGCAGAACTTCCATCATCAACTGCGCTCCAAGCTGCTCTAACAGCTTCAAGGAAAGGCCATGTACTCACCACTACTGGAAACTTGTCAGATTTCACCAAATCCCCTTTAGCTACCTGAAATCAACCGATTCATACCGAAACCCAGTTTCTTCTATAAGATTTCCAAGTCCCTAAAGCAATGATTTCGGGCATAGAATAAAATTTCAATCTGTACCCACTAATAATTCAATCTGAGTATATACAACTCCAAGCAACCAAAAGCAACAGTTGCGGATTCGACTTCTAACCAGCATATGCAAAGTCTGCAAATCCAAATGAAGAGAAAAGCACTCTACTTTGCTAAACTCTAGCGTCTCAATCTCGCAAATCAAAGAGATATCTCGACCACGAAGTAGAACCCCAAAACGCTCTTTAATCAAAAAAATTGTTCAAAAATTCGAGATTTCTTTCCCAGTTCCATTCTTCAGAGAAAAAAGTACAAATTTCAATAAAGAGCTCTTACCGTCAATAAAGGCAGAAACAAAAGAAGAGTAGAGCCAAAAGTCAAAAGATAGATTCTCGCCATGCCTGGTGAGCTTAAGAAGCAACAAAAATATACATCTGCTCTCTATTATGGTCATCAATTGGTGTTCTCATGAGTCAATACGTCAATTGGTCTGTTCATGAGTCAATACGTCAATTGGTCTGCTCATGAGTCGATACGATTCAGTTTCATTTCAAGTAACCTGTTTTGGTAAGGAGCACATTACTTTATAGCCCACCGGTTATTTGATTGAGCTTTTACCGGCAAAGTCATGGTGATCGCTTTACGTGGTAAGTAAATACGAACCATGCTTTCTTATCATATTCAATCATCAGTTTCTAAATGTACGTCTAAGATTTGTTACACGAGAAACAAAATATGAAACAAAAGCTTATTTACTGAAACCACCAGTCAATCATCATCAGATCAAAATGCATATGTTCTTGTAAGGATTTATCTTCTTCTGCTTTGGTTCGGTCTGGAAACTAAATCATGGAAGGAACTGAAGACTTGAATCCCGAATCATCAGAGAAAGATTGGTTAAATGTTGTTTTTCACCTCCATACAGTTTCGTCTGCATCCGTGAATATCGCATTGTGATGTTCAATAAGGCACTGCACAACCTCGACCGCACCAAAATCAACTTGAACGATATCATCAAGAGGAATCGATGACGATGCATCTAGACCTTCTCCTTCATCTGTTAAACATGAAAGAAGAGAATGACAATTATAGAACTTTGCTTCAACGGTAGAAGTATAAGAGCTAAGTGTGTGTCTTGTGCATATTGTGTTTACCTGAGAGCAAGTCCCATGGGGAAGCAGTTTCAAAGTCGTTGCTTTTCTTAGGACTCCTTGATGGGCGTCTCCAATATTCGCGATAAGATTCAGGCCTCTTGTCTTCTCGCCACATGATTACTGGAGCCATTTCCATAGCTAGGCTATGCGAATCCATCTGTCGAAATGCCAAACAAAAAATGATTCTCAACATTCATATTACATACCAATGTATATATTGCGATTACTCTTTTACGTGATCACGGATAAGATTTTCTACCTTGTTAAGTAGTGATTTCTGGCTCACACGAAGTAATAGTGCTGTTATGAACTCCAATGTATTATAGTTCACACTAGAAAGCTTTTGGAGTGATTTTCTCATTCTGGTCACGCTCGACCGTGCATCTTTGATTTCATTATAAAGCTCAAAAGAAGTTAGTGGTGTTGGAAGGCTAGCAAGATAGTATTTCATGAGTGCAGCGACATCAACTGAATTCACACCCTCAGGTATTGACGCGCTAGGATCTGCCAAAGAAGTGGTTATATTAAATTACAATTTCTCTCTGCGCTTTAAAGAGTCGAAAGGAAAACTTGTTGAAATGTGTTGGCTACCTTGATTATAAGCAGAAACCAATTGTTGAGTCAGCTTTTTGTCTCCTTCCGCTTTAAACAAGGCCGGTGTATTAAGTCCTGCGTAAGAGGGAAAGATACCACATTAATCACTCGATATGAGTGTGAGCTATAAAAGGCATTCCTCACGAATGATTTAAACATTTCTTACCAGTTAATATGAGATAATCTGCACATTTAATCAATATAAATGGAATAGGCCTGCTTGACTCCTGCCGCTGGACAGTGATCTCAATTGCAACACCAAACACTGAGCACAAAAAAATATCATAGAGTGAAAGTTATGTCATTTTACAACAAGCCAAGCAGAATCTTAATTACTAATAGCTATTACAAAGCCAAGAAATATAAATATGAAATTATTATCACAACCCTCTATTAGGGGATCCATTGGACCAAGGTTCATTAACAGTTTTCTCTCCACAAATCACGGTTTATCTCAACGGTTCGAGTATCTTACCATCTGAACTGGCAACTCCCTGCAGATTCACAAATAAAGATATCAGAGACCATACTCAAATCAAGGGGATACAAACAAATTTTAGACTCAAATACCTTCTGCCACCTTTCTATATCCGTCAAAATGGTCTTGCTCTTTTGTGCAGTTTTTTTTGCGGCCTAAAGAGAGAACAAAGATCAAAGAATTCAGCCGTTAGAAGTTAAAAATGAAACGAGCTACATTCTTGTCAAGTAAGTTTGAGAAGCTTTTTGTTTAAATACCTCTTCCACTTTGCTCTTTCCAACGGAAACTTTTTCCTTGGTCTCAGTTATACCCTTTCTGACCAAAGTCCCTGTTGAGGCAGCAGCTGTTATGAGGTGTTCTTGCACGGCATGTCTAGTTGCAGGCTGCTGAAGAATTGCCCACCGGCTTTTGAACAACGACCCAACTCTTTCTGCAACGTCAGTAACATTCACTTTCGCATCCTTAGCGACTTCCCCAACAAAACTACCAGCTGATTGCCCAGCTTCCCTTAGCTTCGTTCCTAATTCAGTACACGAACATAGTAAGCTTTTTCCATCCGAAACACACACACAGAGAAAACAAGGAGCTTAGTTTAGAAATCATCTAACCTGATGAAGAAAAGAATCCACTAGTCCTTTCCTGCCATTGTTGTGAGATGAGAGAAGGCATTTTCTAATACCAATCACTCTAAACAAATCACCAGAAACCAGTTTTGATCAGGAAACAAACATAAAGATATATACTCCATATTCGTTATTCTTAGCTAATTAAGTTTAATTCTTTTGGTTCTAACTTCTGACACAAACTCATGACTCGTATGTAATCATCTCAAATCATCGGATTACAATCATATACAACTTTTACAGAAAGAAACACAAACCGCAGAATCCAATTCATCTTTATACTTCGATAAACCATAACTTTAAAACTTCAACTAATAACAATTTTGGATTTTCCCACACCTTGACTATCAACATCAACCATTAAACTGATTCGTTGAGAAAGAAAAAATCAAGTCTAAACCCTAACCCAATGTTCTCTAATCAGTGATCAAGATAACAAATTGACAAAGCAATCAATCATCAAAAGAATCATTAAAAATTAAGAAAACGGATGATCGAATCGAACTAACCCCAAGTCTTCGATACGATCAACGACGACAACGAGAGTCACGGATTCAACGAAATATTTAAAAATGAAAAAGGAATTGATCGCTCCAGGAGAATAAAGGTTCCACCTTTTTTAATTTCCCCTGGAGCAGAGAAAAAAAAAGTCGGCTTTGAATATTTGAATAGGAAAGTCATCTTTGCAAGTTTTGATTTTTATTAGGCAAATACAGATATTTCCCGTCACAGGCTGATGACAGGAACAAACGTGCCATTTGTCACCAGTTTTCTCTTAACGAATTTGTTAAAGACTTAGAAATTACTGTTTAGTTCTTCTTTCATGTTCTTTCAATATCTCAAAATTGAGATCTTAGCTTTTACATTTAGCAGCTTTGATCCCCTTAATATTTGATTTTTTTAGGCTATATATAAAAATAAATATTGTAAGTTATCAAAATTTATAGTTTTTGTGCTTGCATAACTAAATTATAGAAAACACAAATAAAATTGTTACGATAATACAGCTTAATAACTATATTATGTAGGGTTCGATTCTTTCATTCTACAAATTGGTAAATTAAATAATTTTAAGTTTCCAATTGTTTAAATAAAAAAACGAAAAAAATATATACTAAATTCTAGAACACAAACTTCACAATTATTTCATAAAACAATCAAAACTTGCAACTTGGTAGGTCCAGTCTCATCGTTAGATAGCTTTATCATCCGATCATTGAAAAAGATAACCATCATTTTCTTATACAAAATTCATCAAATAAAATGTTAGATCAAACAAAATAACAATAAAGAAGAAGATAATAATTCACATGTCTCTTCTTCTATTATATGGTCCACTTTAAAATATCTCATTAGCCAAAACAAACAACAAACAAAAATTCTATACTTGAGTCAAAAAAAAAAAAAAACAAAGTCCGGCACGTTTGTCTACTACCTTTGAAACTCAACCTTTAGATGATGGATGTGCCATACTCTAAGATCTCAAGTAACACCTACGAGACTTGAAGATCACTTGTGTTGTGTCTGAGTGTCTCTAGGAGAAAAAGTAAGAAAAGAAGCCATGACTACTTCAAAATCTAGTGGGAAGATAACTTATTTTGTGGTGGCATCATGTGTTATGGCCGCCATGGGAGGTGTTATCTTTGGCTACGACATCGGAGTTTCAGGTTTGCATATATCAATACTTATATATATCAAATGGTTTCAAACCCAATTTTTGAGTTGTGTTTTAACAAAAGATAAAATCCAATATGCAAACCTGTAATGATCTACGACTCTGTGTAGGTGGAGTGATGTCAATGGGACCTTTTCTGAAAAGATTTTTCCCGAAAGTGTATAAGCTCGAAGAAGAAGATAGAATAAAAAGAAGAAACAATAACCACTATTGCCTTTTCAATAGCCAACTTCTTACGTCTTTCACTTCTTCTCTCTACGTTTCCGGTTTCATCGCTTCTCTGTTAGCTTCGTCTGTGACTCGTTCTCGGGGTCGTAAGCCTTCTATATTTCTAGGTGGTGTGGCCTTTCTCGCTGGCTCTGCTCTCGGTAGCCTCGCTCAGAACGTTGCAACGCTCATCATTGCTCGTCTCTTACTCGGTGTAGGTGTTGGATTCGCAAACCAGGTGATTGAACAAATCATTTTGATGTTTAAATTTGGATTTGATTTGATTTTCCATTAAAGAAGTGAAGAAAAGCTTAAACTTCACTATGCATTTGTGTGCAGGCGGTTCCTTTGTATCTATCCGAGATGGCTCCAGCGAAACACAGAGGAGCAATCAGCAATGGTTTCCAGCTCTGTATTGGAATTGGATTCTTATTAGCAAATTTAATCAACTTCGAAACTCAAAAGATCAAACAAGGCTACGGTTGGAGAATCTCTTTAGCTACAGCTGCAATTCCTGCTTCAATCCTCACGCTTGGCTCAATCTTTCTCCCTGAAACTCCGAACAGTATCATCCAGACTACAGGAGACGTTCGAAAAGCCGAGCTTATGCTCCGTCGTGTCCGTGGAACAAACGACGTTCAGGAAGAGCTTTCCGATCTCGTCGAGGCGAGTTCTGGTTCTGAATCACACTCAAATATGTTTTTGAAATTGCTTCAGAGAAAGTATAGGCCTGAGTTAGTGATGGCTTTGGCGATACCTTTCTTTCAGCAAGTTACGGGAATCAACGTCGTTGCATTCTACGCACCGGTTTTATTTAGAACCGTCGGTTTCGGAGAAAGCGGCTCGTTGATGTCTACACTTGTGACGGGAATAGTAGGCACAGCTTCAACGTTATTATCAATGTTTGTTGTAGACAAAATCGGTAGAAAGACTCTGTTTCTAATCGGAGGGTTACAGATGCTTGTGTCGCAAGTTAGCATCGGTGTGATCATCTTGGTGTCTGAGGTTCATAATGATGGAGTGATCGAGGAAGGGTACGGATACGCAATTGTTGTTTTGGTATGTGTCTACGTGGCGGGGTTTGGATGGTCGTGGGGTCCATTAGGGTGGCTTGTACCGAGTGAGATTTTTCCGTTGGAGATCAGATCGGCGGCGCAGAGTGTGACGGTGGCTGTTAGTTTTGTCTTTACTTTTGCGGTGGCTCAAAGTGTGCCACCGATGCTGTGTAAGTTCCGAGCAGGGATTTTCTTCTTTTATGGAGGGTGGGTGGTGGTGATGACTGTAGCGGTGATGCTGTTTTTGCCGGAGACTAAGAATGTTCCGATCGAGAAGGTGGCTGGACTTTGGGAGAAGCATTGGTTTTGGAAGAGAATGATCAGGAGGAGGCTTGATGGTCAAGAAACAGCTAAACTTGAGTCTTCTTAGGCATTATTTATCTTCTTATCACAAACCTGAATACTGTAAAAACTGAAGATTGTGAAAACTCCAAAACATTAGAATCAAACCAATTAATAGAAGTTCAAGGTGTGATTTGTAATTTTAGTAAAATCATATAGGTGAAAATGTAATTTATTGAGAGTTGAAGGACAAAGATGGTAAAAGCAAGTAAAATAGGAAGCAGGGAAGAAAAGGAGGGGGCCACAATGAGAAAATGGGAGCATTGCCTCTTCATCACTCGTGTCTTCAAGCGTCTGGACATCTGTCACGTCGTCTATGTCGGCCAAATTTCTCGACTTTTCCACGAAATCCCGCTAACGATCTCATATTTTGTCTAAATCCTGCTGAAGCCTCGAATTTTTCGTTGTCTACACGCAGCACTGCGGTTGCTGTTAGAGCTCTGAGTATAGACGCGGTGGAGAAGTCGCCGGAGAAGAAGATGGTGAAAGGTGTTAGGGTTTACGAGCATGGCGGTCCTGAGGTGAGTGAAGGCTCGAATTTATATTTCCGGGTGGGGGTTTGGATCATTATAATCAAATTCGTTTTGGTGGAATTCTAATTGCTTGTAGTATTAGATAGATACTAAACTGATTTGGGATTCACTGCTAAGAACACTCATAGTGTCTTATTATAGATACGGGGACGTAATAAACTTAATTGTATTAGTGGATCGTAATTCATGGTTTTTAAGTATTAGATGAAATACTGATCAAAGTGCTTTAGCATTTTGCAATGAGTAATTTCCAGCTGAAAGGATTTAAATTTAAGCTTTATTTGAAATTGATGGTTACTTACTGAATCTCTGTTGTGTATTAGTTGCGGTTACTAGTAAGATTCAGTGTTGTGTATGTATATTATGCTAGCTCTGATTTAGAAAGTTGCGGTCGTGTCTCATATTCTGCTTGATGTCATTTGCGGTTTTTGTCTTTGATTGAAGGTTCTGAAATGGGAAAATGTAGAAGTAGGGGAACCAAAGGAGGGTGAGATACGCGTGAAGAATAAGGCGATTGGGCTTAACTTCATTGATATTTACTACAGGAAAGGTGTTTACAAGCCGGCTTCTCTGCCCTTCACACCAGGTTCTGCTTTCTACAACCTTAGTTTTACAAAAATTAATCAAGAAAAACAAAAGGAAGATTTAGTTAGATATTAAGTAATCTCTGATCATAGGTATGGAAGCTGTTGGAGAGGTGGTAGCTGTTGGCTCAGGAATGACTGGCAGACAGATTGGTGATCTCGTTGCTTATGCTGGAAACCCTATGGGTGCATATGCAGAGGAACAAATCCTTCCAGCAGATAAAGTAGTTCCTGTTCCTTCACATATTGATCCTATTGTTGCAGCATCAATCATGCTCAAGGGTATGACTGCACAGTTTCTCCTTCGCCGTTGCTTTAAGGTTAGCTATCGTTTGATCTGTTTCTAACTCAATAACTGAAAGGCTATGAAGTTATAGGCAGAAGGCCAGAACCAAAACATGTATCCTCTTACCCGTTACCAATATTAGATTTTTACTAAAATAAATATAGATATTGTTTATCCACCATTGCGAATATAAAGTCTTTGCACTATATGAGTCAAGTCCTCTTTGTATTTGGAAAGGTCGAACGTGAGCACACCATCCTAGTTCATGCTGCAGCTGGTGGAGTTGGTTCTCTGTTGTGTCAATGGGCAAATGCGCTTGGAGCCACCGTCATTGGAACTGTCTCCACCAATGAGAAAGCGGCTCAAGCCAAAGAAGATGGATGCCACCATGTTATTATGTACAAGAACGAGGATTTTGTTTCCCGTGTCAGCGAAATTACATCGGGAAAAGGAGTCGAAGTTGTTTATGACTCTGTGGGAAAAGACACTTTTAAGGTAACGTCACGAAGAGACTGCTTATGTACTTCTATGTCGGGTTTTAGACTTCTCATTGCATAAATTGTTAAGGATTCCAGGGATCTTTAGCATGTTTAAAGAACCGGGGATACATGGTGAGCTTTGGACAATCCTCTGGAACACCAGATCCGGTTCCATTGTCTGATCTCGCTCCAAAGTCACTCTTCTTGACAAGACCTTCCATGATGCAATACAATGAAACTCGGGACGAGCTCTTGGAATGTGCAGGAGAGGTTTTCGCCAATGTTGCATCCGGAATCATAAAGGCTCGTGTAAATCACAGGTACCCGTTGTCTCGGGTCGCTGATGCTCACGCAGATCTTGAGAATAGGATAACCTCTGGCTCCGTTGTGCTTTTACCATGAATACATAAACAGATGTTAGTACCTTTCAATAAGGGCAATGAGATTCCTCTGTGCTGAAAAAAATATCAAAATGTACTATTTGGACCTGACGAACAGATTTGAGTAACAAAGGAAGTATCCTAATTTGGGGCGAAATATGAAATTGGTAACTGGTAACGAAATAATTTTTTTAAAAAGGGCAAAACGTAAATTTATGGAAGTATGAGGACTACTCAAGATATTTCTCAAAATTATACAAGAAGGCATATTTATCTCAAATTGAGAGAAATCTATACTTCTTCTCTACGGTCTAAGGAATAGGGCTCGCAATCGAATCCTCGACTAGATTTCTTCATCGATACGATAAATTCGTTCTCGATATAGCTATTAATTGGATCCTAATTCATCGCGATATAGAAAAATGGTGCTATCTCAAAAGCTTCATGATGCATATAAAGGTGCAGTTGAGAGGATCACAGGTCCTCGTACGATCTCGGCTTTCAAGGAGAAGGGAGTACTCAGCGTCAGTGAGTTCGTACTCGCCGGCGACAATCTTGTCTCCAAGTGTCCCACCTGGTCATGGTTAGTTCGAATTTTGAGATTTTCATTGGTGAATATGAACGCATAGTGGCCAATTTCTAATTTGAGTTTGTGAATTTTGTAATCTACGATATGTGAATTTGACCCTCGAGGTATATGGGTTGATGGGTCTCTTTGTCTTGGCGATAAAGTTATTGCCCTTTTTTAGAAATCATTATGTGAGACTGTGATAGGATCAATCATAATTGTGGCTTTTTGTGGTGGCACAAGGTTTACCAAGTTTATAACTACTTTGAACGGTTTGTCAATAGTTTTCAGATGTTCGATCAGTTTCTTGACCATTAGATTCTTTCCTTGGGAAACGATGTCTATCAAACTATGATATATTACTGCTCGATACTTTTATGTCTACAACATATTGGGGTTTACATTACGCTTTAGTATATAACTTGTTCAAGCCAATTGGCCATAACGTGACTTTTCCTCAGGGAATCTGGTGACCCAAGCAAAAGGAAGCCATATTTGCCCTCAGATAAACAGTTTTTGATTACTAGAAATGGTAAATTTGGAACTATTTAAGCTGCTTTCTGTTGGTTTTGTATATTTTATACTTATATTCTGTTATCGTTTACGGGTGGACAGTACCTTGTCTACGGAGAGCTGCATCTGTAGCAGAAGATTACGAAGCTGCTGGAGGTGAAGTGTTGGTTGATGATGAGGAAAATGATGGTTGGCTGGCGACACATGGGAAACCTAAAGGTAGACTTGGTGTTGAGAAATTACTGCCTCCCGAGTTCAGGCTTCTCCCATTTTAATCTTAAATTTTGCCACAGATAAAGGCAAGGAAGATGAAAATTTGCCATCCATGGATGCCTTAGACATAAATGAGAAAAATAGTATCCAATCGATACCAACATACTTTGGAGGTGAGGAAGAGGAAGATATTCCAGATATGGAAGAGTTTGATGAGGCTGATAACGTGGTGGAAAATGATCCTGTGAGTTGTTTTTTAATCTTTTTTGCTTGCAGTCAGCTAATTTTATTGCTCTTTGCTAAATGCTTTTGATAGACAATGCAAGTTTCTAGGGTATTGCAATAAACGCTGGTGTGTATTAGCTGTATTCCGTTTTTAAGCATATTTCCGTTTTCGAATTTCTTTATCTACCTGCGGTTTAAAGTTATTTTCTTCCTTGTGCCAGGCAACTCTTCGCTCAACTTATCTTGTGGCGAACGAACCTGATGACGATAACATTCTCAGAACCCGAACATATGATGTTAGCATCACGTAAGTATACTGCATTACTTTCATGTTCAAAGAATATCTTACTGCATTTTGACTCAGGTAGAAAAACTTAATTATTTACTTTGGCTCAGGTATGATAAGTATTACCAAACTCCTCGTGTTTGGCTGACCGGTTATGATGAGGTCTCATCTCGCTCACACTTTTCTTGTTTCTTATTTATTTTCATTCCGAAAATTTTGTATTTCTGTTGCTTGTTCATGTTTCTTCTGATCTACTCAAAAGCTATGGTATGTCTTGTAGTCAAGGATGTTGCTGCAACCGGAACTTGTAATGGAAGATGTTAGCCAAGACCATGCTCGTAAAACGGTAAAAAGAAGATGAACCTCAACTGCATGAAATGACTTTTGTAAACCCATTACAGTTTTCTCCGTTTGGTCCTCTAAATCTGACTAATGTAGAATATTTTGTGATCCTCTGTTTAAAAACAAACGCACAGGTCACAATCGAAGATCATGCACATTTGCCTGGGAAACATGCTTCGGTCCATCCATGTCGACATGGAGCTGTGATGAAGAAAATCATTGATGTATTAATGTCACGTGGAGCAGAACCTGAAGTTGACAAGTGAGTTATTCTGTTGCAAATAACTCTTATAGTTCATTGGGCTTTGCTTGTGTACCATTGCTATTTTCTCTACGTACTGTCAACTTCGCTTGCATTTTCTCCCAGGTACCTCTTCCTGTTCTTGAAGTTCATGGCATCAGTAATTCCGACAATCGAGTATGATTACACGATGGACTTTGATCTCGGTAGCTCAAGCACTTAATATCCTGGTAAGACCTCCTTCTCACTGTCTATTATCTTCACACACATATTTACATGGTAAATCTTGTACATAATCTTTTATTTTTAACTTGGACATGCATTTGTTTTGCTAGACTGAAACAAACATTTGGTCATGAATCCGAGATCACTGGTGTCATTGATGGCGTGGTGGCTCTGCACTGTACATAAATCAGGGTCCTTGCTTTCATTTCTCTTCAAAAGAAACTGTAAGGTGTTGTGGTTTAGTTTAACCAACCGTTTATCTGAAGTTTATGCCAATGAATGAATTGTGACAGATACTCTGAAAAGGGGTATGTGATCAGAATTGATCTGGTGTAGTTCACAAAACGGATACACTTGATTAAATAACTGGGTTTAATGTTTCGAATGACATGCTGTGAATGAAAACACTGTTCTTATTACACAAGAGTAGCACATCTTTTGTGCTGTGGTTTAGGCCGCAGAAATCGCAGTTGCAAGTTTAACGCAGATCCCGAAATGTGAGATCATAGTTGTCTCGGTAGTTTTATACTATCTACCTCTCGGGGCTCGGGTTACTAAAACAATAAGCAGGATAACAACTGTGAGCAGAACCGTCATTTGTAGCTTCTCTATCACCGGCGCAGCACCAGTGGCTAACACAACTGTCTCATCTCCTGGAACAACATTGAAGAGGTCAGTGACGTACTTTGTGACTCTCTCCATAGCGTCAATGATCTTGATGGCACTTCTCTCAAACAACCTTCTTATGCAACTTGCGGCTGAGCCAGAATATTCTTCTTCCGACCTCTCTGCTGCACATCACATCCAGGAGAACTCTTTACGCAATCATCAGGTAGAGAAAAGAAAAAACGAATTCCATCGATCTTATCTTCATTACCGTTGCTTATAAGCTCCCGGACAACCTCATTGTTCATCACCGCGTCCCAAACAGCCCTATCGGAAGCCAATGACATAACCATTCTCTGCAACAGTAGTCACACAATGTCTATCTCGGTCATTTTGCTCCTTGTTGTCAAAACCAAGACCGCAATCAAACAAAATAAGAAAGAAAACCTGAACTGATGGATCGGTCTGAAAGATATGAAAGGCGTCGTAAAGTCTGTCCAACATATAAGGCTGCAGAATTCTGGTATTGCAGAGCTGCAACGGTGGCTCAATCCAATCCACAAACTCTGACTCCAAAACTTGCTCTTCTGATTCATCATCATTGAACATCCTAAAGGATAACGATGAGTTCTATTAATTTCGAGAACTGAAAAAGAGATAACCGTTTACTTCAAATGATCACAAAACTCACAATCGAAGTGCAGAGAAAGCGTCTTCAACTTCGTCAAGTTCAGGAGCTTTATCCGTAATAACATCAACCTCTTTATCTATAGCCACCCAGTCAAATTCGTCTTCCTCACCGTTAGATACATAACTTATCTTAACTGGATCAATCACCGGCACAGGTATGGAGAAAACTGACGGAGAAGAAGAAGACATGGATATGTTTGGTGTCTGATTGCCGAGATTGTTCACTGTATAATCATCAGCTTTATCCAAAGTCTTAAGTGTTTCCTCACCGTCGATTCTGTCTCCCATTTTTCTTGCTCTTGAAGCAGGAAACGGTGACTTCGTCTTGATTGAATAGTATTTGTTTACGTAATTTCTTTTTACACCTTATGCTTTTATTTTTTCCTAAATCAGCCGTATGCTTATGTAAAAGTGCAAACAAACCCAATATCCTTCAAATTTGTATTTTTGAACAAAATTGAGAACAATATTCGATTACCATTTTTGAGAAAGGAAAAAAAGTTAACAGATATATGGCTGTCCTCCAAGTAGTTTCCCAATTTCACCTCACAATCATAACATTTTGTATTTAGAATGATGTAAAAGATAGAAAAAGGAAAGGACAAAATATTTGAAATAAAGAATGATGATTAGAATTGTTGATTTAAGATCCCATGGGACTGAGACTACTCATATATTATTTCCAAAAGGTTGAAAATCTATTTTCTATGAACAAAATGATTACACGTTTTGATCAAATCATTCTGTTTATTTTGTTTCATTGGTTCTGCCATCTAATCTGCTTAACAACTTTGAAATGTCATGTGTTAATGATAATGAATTATTGTTACTTTAAATGTGCTCATAACTTCAACCTAAAGCATTTCTGTGCCCACAAACACATATGACAAAATTAAAGCATAATATGGGCCATATTAATTGTTTCTGTTCAAATATTTATGTTTTTTTGTTATATGCTAATTTGAGTCTATAGTTATAATAATTTAAGAAACCTTTTTCTTAGATCCAAAAAGAGGACTCGTTAGTGGGGATAATTAGACTACTTAAACTATAGAAAAAACTGACATCTAATTTGGCTTCATGTGAGCTATTTATATGGAAATTAGTGTCAAATCAAATTTTTATTTTTTAATTGTGATGTCGTTGACAAAATTTGATTCTGTTAACCATCTCAGAGAATGTGTTTATTACTTTTAAGAAAATTATCTATCTTCCAAAAATGTATTTATTGAGATCTAAGATGACAAAGTTACGGATAAAATACTTTTCCATCAATTTGTTGGCTAAATTTTAATTATTTCTATATGAATATCAACATATGGTTTTATTGTTGTAGATCATGAGTTGCATTTGTACGAGTATACATATAAATATGTGTGTTGCACGTTGAATTTGTCGTCGGCATTTTTTATACAAATTGAACTGGTTATTAGAGTAATTATTTAGCTCATTTGGGTAGCAAGATCATCATTTATACTATACTGATACTTTAATAATATGATAGTGTACAGTTTTAATATATATATATATATATATGTGATAGTGTAATGAGAGATTAAAAAGTATGATACTAAAAATCTTGTGCCTACGACTAAAATATTTTAGAAGTGAATTGTAACAAATGACAAATACGATATTTCGGTGGTATTTCTAAAAGGAAAATAGATATAGAAAACGAGTCACACCGGAAATTTCCCACATATATATATATATATATGTATAGAAGACAGAAACAAAAATAAAGTAGAAAAGGAAGAAAAAATAATTATAAAAGTTTCAACAAGAGAATGATGAAAGAATTGAACATTCTTCAAAAGTAAACAAAAGAGTATGAAATAAAGAGGGAAAGAAAACGATTGATGGGAGCTAGGCCATTTTAATATATCCTTTGCAATAGAAATTGGGTGAATATGATTTTCTGTAATAAATATAGGTAATTCCAACAAATTTGACCAATTTCACAGTCATGTAAATTTGTAGGCCAGTTATGTTTCATGTTATTTATCCTGACAGTAATTAACTACACGAAATATTACCATATCAATAAAGATCTTGCATTACATTAGATTAGTTTAAATCAAACTAATCAGAATTTTAAAACGATAATCTAATCTGAATTATTATAAGTTCATGTCATGAAACATAAATTATTATGCTACCATTCAACAAACACTTTTGATTTTTTTTAAAATTATATATAAATTAAAAACAAAAGTTTCAGTATTCTACCGTAAATTATACTGTAAAATTTACATCATCTAAATTAGGATTTTTAACGAGTGAAATTTATGTCCAAAACTACTAAATATACTCCAAAAATATAGGTTTTGATATGTGATGTTTCATAATAGCATAATAATTAGAAAAAATAGAGTTGCAAAATAAATTTTACGGAATAAAATTTTGCAGATTCAGATATAGACTGAATAAATATTACTAAATGACAAAAATTAATATTGATATTATTAATATACAACTATCAATTTTTCAAATATGTTCTTAGTATATTTTATATTTTTCTTATACTTAAGAAACAAATAATTTTTAAAAATATTCTTAATACTTGCAAAATATATTTAAATAAAATATATATATATTTAAAATGTTATTAAATTAAAACATATTTTAGAGTGTAAGTTTTAAACCATGAATTAGATTTTATCTATCCTCCTGCTTACAAAAAAAATATTATTGAAAATATGACATATTGCATAAGTTTTTTTTTTTTGTCAACGACAAATTATATTAAGAATCAAACTCAAGAGTTGTAAATTACATAAATTTTTAAAAATCATAATACCTAAAAAATCTAATGATATTGTGAAACTTAAATCATAGATGCAATTCTATTTCTTACAATTTTTTTATCAACCGGAATATTGATTTGACTTGCTACTTTTTTATAAACAAAGATAACCATTTATTTCAATCTCATTTATATGTAAATACTATTTTATTGATATTGTTGTTATTTATATAAAGCTATTAACTCAATGTTGTTATCGATTTTATGGTATATTTGGAAGACGAAAAATAAAAAATTATTTTCGAATTCTGATAAAAATCTTAGAAAAATTATAAGATAAGTGAAAGTGGATGCGACAATTTGGTTTCAGGCTGATAAAAAAACATGAACCTTCCTTTCTTGTTGTCTTATGGAATCATCTCCATGTTGGGGTGAGGTGGCGTGTCCAACTGTGCCAAACCCGACGTTCACTGGTTTATTGGTATTTTATGGATGAAGCATGTCACACATCAAATTTATTTTCATGTATTGCTTGATTTTGCTTCTCAGATTTAGTGGAAGGTACTAGATCGATCTCGAAAAGTTTATCAGCAATGCATTCACACGTTGAAGCGGTCTTGTGGACTATGCAACATCTTCTCGCTTTTGCTATATTGAAGGTTGATCTAGTAATTTTTTGTCCATATGATTTTAAAATGGTGTTCCCTGAAGATTAACCTGTTTTTTTATCTTACTTAGAAAAATTTTCTTGGTTCAAATTTTTTTCTCTTCATGCAATCTCTCATTTTCTAAATAATAAAGTTGATTTATTCACCTCTAGTTTTAAAATATAAACTTATAGTTTTAGATTCTTCTTAACTTTGAGAATAAAAAAATTTTCAAGTTGATAAAAAATACAATAAAACCTGTTTAGAAAACGTCGCATTCTGGCCATTAGTTTTTGCATAATAACATTAGAAAACATAAATATGCAATTATAGATAAGAACCTAATTACGGAGGGTCTCATGTATAAAAAGAAATTGGGTAGGGGTGAAATCGTAATCTAATAAAAGGGAAAACATGCGATACTGTTGTTCCGAAAAAGACACGCGTGGCAAGAAAACACTAACTAAAGATAAATGTAACGACGCATGACTCTCTCTAGATCTATTACATTTCTTTTTGTTTTGTCTTTCATTATTGCATTCAATTCATCTTTTTTATAACACATCCTCAAAACATTTTGAGCCATTAATCCTACTGCGACGAGCTTTTCAAACGTGCATATATGTGGACTAGTATGTCCCTATAAATGCAGATATCGAATTTGAAAATATATATATACTATATGCAAGAAGAAAAATGTTTGTTTTTCAGAGAGTCCGAATCGTTAAAAATTTGTCTAGAAAAATTATTTTTGGTTGGATGCTCAACAAATCATATCAGTATGGATTATGTTGTCACAAATTTATATCCGTAAAAAACTCATTAAAAAATCCAATGGTTTATGGAAGAAAAACGAATTTCTGACATTGTTTTTGTAATATGAAAAACAGCATTGACAAACTGAAATATATTTATACATTACACACATTTAAAGTATTACAACACAGAATTACAAATCATAAAAGTACAACATCTGATTTAATAAGATTTATAGCATTTGTATATAAATAGATATATCTAGTATTGCAATATTATGCTCACGTACGTACGGAATCTTTAAAGGTTATATAAACATCAACGCTAATTGAGGTGATTAGTTGAGGAATAATGAATATTAAGTTGTAACTTTATAGATCCTGGAATTAAAATATTTGAGATATTTCACCCAACCTTAATGATGAAAAGTGAATCTATAATGGTAAGCAACCATCATGAGACAAACCTTATGCTCTTAAGTCAATTTCAACAGCTCTAACTTTATCTACATAGCATTGACAAAAAAAATATGTGATTTTTTTTTCCGAGAATAAAAAGAATGAAATATATTTTAAGAAAAAGACATCGTGACCTAATAAAAAGAAAATAAATATTTAAGAAAAAGGCATGGTTTGGATTTCCTAGAAGTATTAAATATCTCTACATGAGACAAAATATTCATAAGATCATGTGATTGAGATAGTTTTAAGAAATGCATGAAAAATAAACAGAAATAGAATGTAATTTTAATTTAAAGAAGGCATGAGAATTCACTATCAAAAAGAAAAAAAAAAGAAAGGATACCTAGCGGAACATGACCATGAGATTGAGATAATATTAAAATTACAAAAATGTTAGAACAGTGGATATAAAACACGAATACAATTTACGTTCATAATGATGTTTTAAGAAATAAGCAAACTCATAAATTTGGAGGATGCAGAGAAATAATTAATTTTTTTAATAATAGTCTAATGGTTATGCAAGCTTAAAAGACTCTATCATGTAAGCTTAAAAGACTAATGTTGGTATTATCTCACTGTATGTTTTAACCACTAGATATGTTCTAAATACTAATAAAAATATCCATTCTTTTCATTGGAAGATATGTCAAAGATTTCTTTGGTATCTTTTATTAAAAAAAGTATATTTTTTTTTTTGATAAAAAAAAGAAGAAGTATTGTTGAAGGTTCTTAATCACTACCAAAGGTTTTTTTTTACACCTGCAGCTTGATTGCTCTCCGATTGGGTTCCCAAAGATGACAATCTCTTGCAAATTAATAAAATGCAACAATTATCAAAATTTCATGGATGCAGAATTGTTAATTATGATTTCGTGTGTTAGAAATAAAGATGTTTATCATCATATCTAAAAAATCATTAGTCGTAAATATGAGTATCGCAGGAAAAATTACATCTGGTAATTAAAGTTGTTATGACTGCATGTATTACAAATAGATAAATTGATAATTAATCATCATATGTGAATCAAGTATCTCTTAATTACAATGTAACATATGATAAAAGAAAAAGAAGAAAAAAATGTAGATGTTTAAAATTCATAAAGTAAGGAAGAGAAGCACGCGTATATACGTATAAATGGAATGAGAAAAGGAAGAAAAATAATGGTTTGATGAAAATTGCTTATCCAATCTTAAATCTTTTAGGCGCGAGAATGGCGGTGATATTCGAATAACTATATAATTCTCATATATATATATATATATATATGTATCTTGTATATAAGTCACTAAATACTTATAGAGAGTGTGGTGTGAAAGTTAGTGGAGAAACAGAAGAATTTAGCTTTATCGGATCCTGTGAGTGACTCACATAAATACACTGCACTTTCGCTTACATATATGATTTCATTTTGTATGTATCTCTATATATATCTGTACTTACGTATACATTCCATCGAACATTCAATCTGTCTGCGAATGGTTTTGTAAAAAGACAATCAATGTGGAAAAAACAATCTGATATTCAGATATTTTCTCATAGTATTTTAATACGAGTGGCATCATGATAAAACGCATAATAATTTCTTACAAATAATAGAATAAATAAGATTTGCAATTTTATGGTGGTTGAAAAATTCATTACCTGAAGAAAAATGTTTATAGTGGTCATTTGTTCTGCTCATGATACCACTAGACAAGTTGTTATTACATGAAAAAAAAAAGTTGCTATTATTACATTACACTATCTTTTTTGTACGTTATAAAATTTTGAACAAGTATATTATAGACAAAAGTAATCTAACTGATATAAGTGTTTGGACAGTTTTTTTATATTTTTTTATAAAGTGACAAAATTTTAGGACATAAACAGAATGCTCTTTAGTTAATAAAATTATAAACGTAAAGAAAATAAATTAAAAATACGAAGTGATACAGTAAGTAATTTACAAAAAGTAAGAAAAGTAAAAGAAGAGAGGAAAATGGATTGAGTTTTAATTTTTCTCTTTTCTTTTCTTCCCCACACAAACCATAATGCCTTAACCAACAAAAGCCAGACCATTAGACGCACTCCACAATCATCACCTTCATCATGACTTCTTCTTCTCTTCTCCTCTATCATCATCTCCTTCTTCAAACCCTTAAATTCACCATTTTAAACCCTAACATCTTTCTCTATCTCACCACACGTTTTCACACTATTTCTTCCTAAAAAGCCATGTTGAACAAGAACAACACTTCTCTTTCTCTTGTTCATCTATTCATTCTTCTTCCTTTCTTTGCCTTTAATTCCTTAGCCCTCAAGGATTCGCCTCAACTTTTGTCTCTAATATCCCTCAAAAAATCTCTCTCTGGCTCTCCTTCTGCTTTTCATGACTGGAAAGTCCCTCTTGATGGTCAAAACGACGGTGTTTGGTGTTCTTGGTCCGGTGTGGTCTGTGAAAACGTAACGGCTCAAGTCATTTCTCTCGACCTCTCTCACCAGAACCTCACGGGTAGTCTTCCTCAACAGATTCGTTACTTATCGAGCTTACTCTACTTGAATCTCAGTGGCAATTCCTTGGAAGGTCCATTTCCAACTTTTGTTTTTGATCTCATCAAGCTCACTACTCTCGACATCAGCCACAACTCGTTCGACTCGACTTTCCCTCCTGGAATCTCCAAGCTTAAGTTCTTAAAAGTCTTCAACGCATACAGCAACGACTTCGAAGGTCCATTACCTACTGACGTGGCTCGTCTTCGTTTCTTGGAAGAGCTCAACTTTGGTGGAAGTTACTTCGAAGGAGAGATTCCTCCAGCTTACAGTGGTTTACAAAGATTAAAGTTTCTTCACTTAGCCGGAAATGTTCTTAAAGGTGAATTACCTCCGCGATTGGGGTTCTTAATGGAGCTGGAACACGTCGAAATCGGTTATAATCACTTTACTGGAAACGTACCTTCGGAGTTTGCATTGCTCTCAAATCTTAAGTACTTAGACGTTTCCAATTGCAGCCTCTCTGGTTTTTTGCCTCCAGAACTCGGAAATCTCACAAAGCTTGAGATTCTGTTTCTTTTCCATAACGGTTTCACGGGTGAAATTCCAGAGAGTTATAGCAACTTGAGATCCCTCAAGTCTCTCGATTTTTCGTTTAATCAGCTTTCTGGTAGTATCCCATCAAGCTTCTCGACGTTAAAGAACCTCAAATGGCTGAGCTTAATAAGCAATAATCTCTCAGGTGAAGTCCCTGAAGGGATCGGCGAACTTTCGGAGTTAAGCACTTTGCTTCTATGGAACAATAACTTCACTGGAGTTTTGCCTCAAAAGCTTGGATCAAACGGAAACCTTGAGGCACTGGATGTCTCTAACAATTCGTTTACCGGCACAATACCTCCTTCTCTCTGCCATGGAAACAAGCTATTCAAACTCATCCTCTTCTCCAACATGTTGGAAGGTGAATTACCAAAGAGCTTGACAAGGTGCAATACTCTCTGGAGGTTCCGAAGTCAGAACAATCTCTTAAACGGCACGGTTCCGATCGGATTTGGCTCTCTGCCTAATCTCACTTACGTTGATTTGAGTAACAACAGATTCACCGACCAAATTCCGAAGGATTTAGCTACTGCTCCTATTCTTCAGTACTTGAATCTCTCTTGCAATTCATTTCACAGCCCATTACCGGAAAATATATGGAAAGCTCCGAGTCTACAGATCTTCTCAGCGAGTTTCAGTGATTTGATCGGTGAAATCCCAAAGTACGTTGGATGCAAAAGCTTCTACAGGATTGAGCTTCAAGGAAATTCACTCAACGGGACGATTCCTTGGGATATTGGACATTGCGAGAAGCTTCTCTGTTTGAATCTAAGCCAAAACCATTTATCCGGTATCATTCCATGGGAGATTTCGACGCTTCCTTCAATCGCTGACGTTGATCTTTCTCATAATCTCCTCACCGGAACAATCCCGTCGGATTTTGGAAGCTCCAAGACTATCACAACCTTCAATGTTTCGTTCAATCAGCTAATTGGTCCAATTCCAAGCGGTTCGTTCGCGCATCTGAATCCATCCTTCTTCTCTTCAAACGAAGGGCTATGCGGAGATCTCGTCGCGAGACCTTGCAATTCCGATAGATACAACGCCGGAGACGCAGACCTCGATGGTAATCGTAACGAACAGAAACCCAAAAAAACCGCGGGAGCTGTTGTTTGGATATTGGCGGCGGCGATTGGTGTTGGTTTCTTTGTCCTCGTCGCCGCTACTCGATGTTTCCAGAAAAGCTACGGAAACAGAGTCGACGGTGGTGGAGATACAGGACCGTGGAAACTAACAGCCTTTCAGAGGCTGAATTTCACGGCGGAAGATGTAGTAGAGTGTCTCTCAAAGACCGATAACATCCTCGGAATGGGATCAGCAGGTACAGTGTATAAAGCAGAGATGCCAAACGGAGAGATAATTGCCGTGAAAAAGCTCTGGGGTAAAAACAAAGAAAACGGTAAAATCCGGCGGCGGAAGAGCGGCGTATTGGCGGAGGTCGATGTTCTAGGACACGTCCGGCACCGGAACATTGTTCGTCTCCTTGGATGCTGCTCGAATAAAGAATGTACGATGCTTTTATACGAGTACATGCCTAATGGAAGCTTAGACGATCTCCTTCACGGTGGAGATAAGACGATGAACGCGGCAGCGGAATGGACGGCACTTTACCAGATCGCAATCGGAGTGGCTCAAGGGATTTGTTATCTCCACCATGATTGTGATCCAGTGATTGTGCACCGCGACTTGAAACCTAGCAATATTCTCCTCGACGCTGATTTCGAGGCGCGTGTTGCGGATTTTGGCGTCGCTAAGCTGATTCAAACCGATGAATCCATGTCCGTCGTCGCCGGATCGTACGGTTACATTGCCCCAGGTACCTTAAAATTTTGAAATTATTAATTACTTTCCCCCAAATTTTAAATTTGTCTTTTTCGTCCAATTCTTCGAATTTGTCTGTTTGTAAAACATTCTTTTTGTTGGGATGACGACATGTGACATCTGACGAAAATCTAATACTTTGTTTGTTTGTATTTTTTATTAACAGAGTATGCATATACATTGCAAGTGGACAAAAAGAGTGATATCTATAGTTTCGGGGTGATATTGTTAGAGATAATAACCGGAAAAAGATCGGTAGAACCGGAATTTGGAGAAGGTAACAGTATTGTGGATTGGGTAAAATCAAAGCTGAAGACAAAAGAAGATGTAGAAGAAGTTCTAGACAAGAGCATGGGTAGGTCATGTAGTCTCATAAGAGAAGAGATGAAACAAATGTTGAGAATAGCTTTGTTGTGTACAAGCCGAAATCCGACAGATCGACCACCGATGAGAGATGTGTTGTTGATTCTTCAAGAGGCAAAGCCAAAGAGGAAGACTATAGGAGATAACGTGATTGTCGTTGGTGATGTTAGTAATGTTAGTTTGGAAAATGTTTGTCGGAATGGTAGTGGTGACGTTAAGTGTCAAAAGATTGGGTGTGATTGTTAATATATCTTTTTGTATTTCGAGATTTTATGTGATTGTAGACTCTTTCTTTATATTTGAAGGGGGTGTTAAGGTATATATGAGTGTACTTTTTTGCTTTCTTTTTTAATTTTTAATTTTTTATGAATGGAATGGAATGTTTCGTCTTTTGCTTTGAAGAGGACCGTACTCCAACATGTTTGAAGAGAGCGATCGTCCCATGTGTGGGTCTGAAATAGCTTGGCCCAGTACCAGCATGTAGATCCCTACCATTTTTAATAGTCTATCTGCCATTCCAAAGATCGATCGATCATATCACATGTTTTGGACACAATACCCGAACTTGAATATCTAAATAGAACAATGGATAATATTTTGTGAGTATTTTTAAATTATGCGGTGTTTGTGGGTATAAAGTACTATGCAAAAGCAAACCAAAATCTAGTTGGATATTTGATTGATCCCATATATTTTTTTTTCCACTAAACTTTATTAATTGCAATCATTGTTTACAAGAGTTTTTAAGAAACTTGGGCATGAGTGAAATACATACCAATTACAATCAGAAAAAATTAGCCGAACGAGGTTAGAAGGTAAATTGTACACTATTAAACATCCGCATCCATAATTGAATGGTTTCCTTATAAGCCTTTAAACGTAGATTTTCCACCGAGCCACTAAGAGTGAAATTAATGACTTGGTTATCACCTTCAAATGCAATGTTTCTGTAGTCGAGAATCCAAACTGATTGTATAGCCCAAATGAGAGCTGTAAATTCGGATTCTTCAACTATGAATCGTCCTTGGAATTTGGCCATCGCACAGTGTAGTACTCTACCCATTGAGTCTCGGAGAATCCAGCCCATTCCTGATTGGGTGGAGCCTAGATGATGTGATGTGTCATAATTGCATTTAAGAATTCTAGTCCGAGGAGGCGTCCAAGTAGATGTATGTTCTCTCGTAGCACCATTACCTGTTGAGTAATTCCTGTTATCTCGAGTCTGACACTCTAGCCATTCGTGAACGTCGTCACATGCTTTGGAGACAAGTGAAACCGATGTAAAAGTAGTAAAATTGAAAAGTAATGAGTTTCAGCTTTTCCATAGTCGCCACAGTAACCAAATAGGAAGATACCTATAGAGGCTTTCTAGTCGAGTATCATGTGATAAATGTAACATAAATTGAAGCGTGAGCAAAGGTGTGTGTGAACATGTCAGAAGTTGATGTGGTACTCCGGAAAGACGCCAAGTAGCTGCAGCATAAGGACATGTAAACATCACATGATCCATAGATTCCAACTCTGAGCAACAACGTAAACATTGAGCTGGTGCTTGCATTTGTCGTTTTTGCATATTTTCTGAAACCGGAAGAATGTCAGAGCTTAAATGCCAGATGAAATGTTTTAGTTTAGGTGTGATGTTTAATCTCTAAAGGATTTGGGTTATCTCCGGGCTTGAGGCCAAGGGTAGAATCAAAAGATAAAGGGTGGAGCCATTTTGCTAAATGGTAAGTTGATCGAACTGTAAAGTTTCCATTAGATGTATATCTCCAAACACAAGTGTCTGTGGGTTGATGTGGATGAAGGAACACTTTATAGATAAGGCTATGGTCTGCAGGATCAATCATGGTAGATATCTTCTCCTCATTCCATTGATGGGTATCAACATGTATTAATTCGCTTACAGGCATACCGAAATTAAATAGAGGTAATAATCGTGCGGGTCTAGGAGGATCACATGGTAACCAAGGTGCTAATCCTATTGGCATTGATTTACCATTTCCTATATTGACATAAGTACCTGATCATAGAAGTTCTATGCCATAGTAGAGGGATCTCCAGGCATAGGAGGCTTGTCTCCCAACTTTGGCATCAAGGATGTGAGATGTAGGGAAGTAGCGTGATTTTAAAGTTTTATACATGAGGCTATCAGGACGGTTTGATGTTTTCCAGACTTGATTTGCTAGTAGGGCTTGATTGAATCGTTGAAGATCTCGGAAGCCCAAACCTCCATCTCTCTTTGAAGCACAAGCTTTTTTCCATGATATCCAAGATGTTTTCCGCTTACCATTGACAGTACCCCACCAGAATTTGGAGATCATGCTGGTAATATCAGAACAGATCTTAACAGGAATTCGGAAACAATTCATATTATACACAGACATCGCCATGGCCACGAATTTTATTAATATTTCTTTGCCCGCCGGTGATAGGAATCGTGATTGCCAATTCTCAATGTGTTGTTTAACTTTGTTTTGTATATAGTTGAATAACACTCCTCGTCTTCTGCCAAATTGTTCAGGTATACCTAGGTAGTGTTCCATGCCACCAACATTTGGGATGTTGAGAATCATTTTAACACCTTCCTTGGTGTTGTGATAGACCTTGGAACCAAAGGTAATTGTAGATTTGTCCATGTTTAACTGTTGACCAGATAACTGAGCGTACTCAATGAAAATGCGTTGGAGAGCCAAGCTATTTGGCACATTTGCTTTGAGGAAAAATCACGAATCATCAGCAAACAGAATATGTGAGATCGCTGGACTTTGGCGACAAAGTTGTAGACCCTGAATTTCTCCGCTTTGTTGTGCAGCAGTAAGCATAGAACTTAGGACATCAGCACATATGATAAATAAGTATGGTGATAAAGGATCACCTAGTCGAATACCTCGAGTAGTAAACTTATGGTACGGGCAACCATTGATTAAGATGGAGCAACTGGTGGTGCTTATGCATTACATAATCCAATTAATCCAAATATCTGAAAATCCTTTGCGTCGAAGAACTACTTCCAAACAATCCCATTCAATGCGATCAAAAACCTTGCTTACATCAATCTTCATGGCCATGAAAGTTGTAGAGTTTTTTTTTTGGACCCGTAAAGAATGTAGCATTTCGTGTGCTAAGAGAATATTCTATGTGATTTGTCTTCCCGGGATAGATGCGGCTTAATTTTCAGAGATGATATCAGGCAATATCATTTTGAACCGGTTGACCAGGATCCTTGAAATAACCTTATACATGACATTACAAAGGCTTATGGGACGATAATCCTTCATCGTACGTGGATTGTCTGTCTTAGGGATAAGACAAAGATTCGTGTGGTTCCAACCTTCAGGAATGATTTCGCTGCAAAAGAAGTCTTGAACCGCAGGGATAAGTTCGTCCCTTAATGTCATCCAATAATGCTGGAAGAAAGCAGCCGTATATCCATCGGGACCAGGTGCTCTGTGTGCACCAATAGAAAAAATTACGGTTTTGATCTCTGTGATATGAGAAGTTAATAATCGGTTCATATCATCCGTGACCACTGGCCTAACATAGTTGTTGACCGCTCCTAAGTCTCGTGGCCCTGAGGTGGTGAAAGATTGGGAAAAATATCGCATAGCCTCGTTAGCAATCTGTTCATTCCCAAAAAGGATCTCTCCATGAGAGCCTTCAATATATGTAATCTTGTTACGAGCAACGCGGTTCTTTGTAATGACATGAAAGTATTTAGTATTGAAATTCCTTTATGCTAGCCACTGATTCCTACTTTTTGTCTTCCAGTAATGTTCTTCATCTTGGTGAGCTTTGGATAAGTCTGATCTTAAATGTTGTAGTTGAGTCGTTGTAGTAGTTGGCGATTTAGTTGCTTGATCAATGAGTCGATGGAGTTCCTTAATCCGTTTGGATGAGTTAAGCATATGGTCCTGTTTGTATTGAGAGATATGTTTCCTACAGAAGGTGAGTTTGCTTGTCATTATGGCGTCCCGCGGGAGTGGTGATGAACTCCATAGACGAGAAAAATAGCTACTGAATTTGTTATTAGAACAGAGTCTAGAGTCAAAGGTGAATGGTTTTCGTCCACTCTCTGAATGCTTTGCAATTCGGATGATTGCCGGTCGATGATCTGACTCAACTAGCAGGAGAAACTCCACCGTCGATGCTGGATACATGGCTAACCATTCTTGATTAGAAAAAGGCCTATCAAGCCAACATTGGACTAATCCACTCTGACGTTGACTGGCCCATGTCATATTATTTCCAATGAAAGGTAAATCCGATATTTGGCAATGATTGACCATATGTCGAAAATCTCTGAGGCTCCATTCTTCTCTTGTTCTGCCTACTTGTTTCTCATTTGGTTTTAAAATTTTGTTAAAATCTCCACATAAAATCCAAGGGCCTTGTCGTGTGTTTGATATTCGTTGTAGATGTTCCCATAAAAGATATCTTAGCTTACGAATTGGGTGACCATAAACGCAAGACAAGTAAAAATAACCCTCAGCTTTATTAACATAATAGTCAAGGATTCGAGAGTCTACAACATTGAAATTAATGGAGACAGAAGTATGCCAAAACATGGCTAAGCCTCCACTCAAACCCAAAGGAGATACACACTTTACATTAGCGAAATTAAATAGAGAAGCAACATCACAAACATAGTCATCACATTTTTTAGTTTCTAGGAGAAAGAGTATGTCCAGAATATGATTACGAACCATATTCTTTAGGCGTCGAACCACCAAGGACCCCTTCAAACCTTGGCAGTTCCAAAATCGGATCATCATCCCGCTCCTGGTGGATTATGGCCCACCGAACCATCACCTAAGAAATCTATTGGGTTTGGACTTGCTGTTGCTTCAGTCTACACAAGACCATATTGGTTACATACCTGGATTGTGTCACAGTGGCAGAAGATGTGTTTGGTTACCCTCCTCTCAATGTCATCCATTGCGACATCACGCTTAACATCATACCCAATGCAAAGTAACTTGTGATTAGCGGTTGGTGATGGTGATGCTTTAGAAGCTTTTCGCTTTCGAGATATTGTTGTAGTGGTGGAGTTATCATCAGAGTTGTCACCTTCTTGTATTGGTTCTTGATCCACAGGGGCATCTGGGGGAGCATCGGGGTTCACTGGATCTTCAGAAGGATCTGTTTCATCGCTGCTGTCATCACTTGAAGGTTGTGGTTGGAGAGGCATTGAAGATGAGGCACATTCATTGGTATCATGACTTAACATACCACATGTTGTGCAAAAGAGGCGTAGTTTCTCGTACTTGAAAATGAGGATTGCAATTTCATCTCCAAAGCGGAAGACTCTCTTGAATTGTAAAGGCTTGTTAACATTCCAGAGCAATTTGTCACGGACATAATCAACCATCATCAAACCATCAGCCGCAAAGTCCGTTTCCGCAAAATGTCCAAGGATACTGCCAATGTATGTAACCATCCTTAAAGTGAGATAACAAATTGGGATACCAGAGATTCTTACCCAGAGAGGAATTACATCCAAGTCATCTACCGTACGAATTGAGTTCCATTTTTGGGTCGTGACCATCCACTCATTAAAGGACCAAGGGCCACGAGAGATGACAGTTTAGCATTTCTTCCGAACGGAAAACAAAGAGTACAGCATGACCTTCGAAGATACGACCGCTCGCACCAGAGTCCACTCCCCACACCTTCGGTAAAACATTCATCATAACCCTGAGATTCTGCTTCCTGGGATTCACCGGTCGAACCATCAAGTTATGTTTTGTCTCACAGGCAACATCATCACAGAAATCCGGATCCAACTTATCACTTCTTCTTTGATTCTGAGCGAGATCTCCTATAATGCTCTTCTCACATTATCCGACATTTTGTTTAAATTTGGGAAGAGATCGAAGAGAGAGAACACAATTTCACAATCAAAATTGAGAAGGAGACAGACAATAAATAGAAGAAGGAGAGGGGAATGAAATTTGTAGCCTGAAGAAACTACCCGTAACGGGTAGAAACTGCCGACGAGATTGTAGGAAAAACCGCTAGCAACGGTTATCGGAGTTCGTCGTTCACATCGCTTAGAGAGAGAATTCATTTTATCTACGATGAGAACTTTTTTAACGATTTTTGTTTTTGTTTTTTCACTCTATTTGATTGATCCCATATATGTACACATGTTTATACATTTTAGATATGTTAAGTAATTTTTGGATAGTTGTGATTTTCTTTTGGGTATTTCAATTACTTTCAAAACAAGATTTTGGCTATATTTAGGTAATTTTAGATAATTTTTGATAGGTTTTTTTTTAAATTATAAGATTTTATTTCTAAACCAATTGGAAACTGATTAAATCCGAAGTGGACCAAACCAAAAAATTTGAAGTACTAATTTATAAAGTAGAAACTCTCCTAGCCAAAATATCCAAAATTGAAGTGAAAACTTGAAATATCAAAGTATTGATCTTGTTAATAATCATTACTAAAGATTTAATTTAGAAAATATTTTTGGTTAAGTTTATTTCTGCTATATTTTTTGATAATAATTACAAAAATTTACTTATTCAAGAGAAAATGATTTTGGTCAACTGGTTAAATGTCTATGCTTTATTTTCCAATGACATAGTTCATTTGGTAAATTAATTAAATATTCATCTTTGTTACCTTCTTTATTAAAATATATAATTTTAGGAAATCGCATTTGCCCATATGTTAATATAATATTCTATTCAATTTTTTTTCCATCAAATAAAGCATACTTCTTATTTATCTTTAATCATATGCCTACTTATTTCCATTTAACTTATTTAATTTTAGTCTTATAGTTATTTATTTATATTATACGCAATTCCATTCACATTCAATTATTTGACATATCTGTATATGATACCTTTGACTTTAAAGTCAAACAAAACATTACGTATTAATGGGTTGACTGCATATTCCTTTATACAATACTAGTTGTGACTCGTCCTTCGCGCGGGATTGTATCATTGTTAAATAATTAAAAAATCAGTATCATATAATGATTTGTTAGATGATAAAGAGTCTGATCAAGAAATGATTTGAATTTTGTAATTCAAAATTGTGGATAAAATCTTTACCACTTTATTTTAATTATATTGTTAATTTTTTAAATTTATTAATTTTCTATACTGATAAATAAATTAGAGCAAAAAGTTAATAATGTCATTTAGTATTTACAAATATTAGTTTTTAAATATGTTTGACGAGTAACAGTTAAACACATAAGATTGAATAGCGTATTTAATCAAATATTAGTTTTACTATATAGCGTATTTAATCATAGCATATTTAATCAATCTATGATTAACACAAGGGACTAAAGCGCAATTCAGATTAAAGGTAAGAAAGTTTGGGCAAGGATTCTTTCGAAATTTGGAGCAAATTGCGGTTTAGTCCCTTATGCTACATTCGGAATCATAGTGTATTTAATCAAATATTAGTTTTAAATACGCTATATAGTTAGAAGATTGATGAATCAAAAACTAATATGTTGTACTGCACATGTTTAATTTTGATTAAATACGCTATGTAGTTAGAAGATTGATTTTTTTTTTTTCTGGATTTTTTCTTTGTTATTAACAGCATTTAATACATGATTGGAATTTGTATGGTGGCATATTGATAACAGTAACACAAACCAAAACTAAACCTACTATTTCATTATCTATGGTGTTCAATCCAAAATTTAGTCCAGTTTCGATTCAGTTTATTTGACTTTCCAGTTTATATGTATTTACCATATTTAAACCATATATATATATATATATATCTATATTGGTTTGGTTTGGATTAATTTGGTATTCAGTTTTAAACCGAAGACCTATAGTTTTGTTTAGTTTTCTTTCGTCAATATTGGGTGTTCGAAGCCGGTTTAGCACAAGGGACTAAACCGCAATTCTGATTAAAGGTAATGAAGTTTGGGTAAGGATTCTTTCAAGATTTGGAGAGAAAGAGTATCGCGCAAGTAATGATTTTGACGAGTTGCTCTTATTGCTTAATGTGTGTCAAAAAGTTTATCCCCTTTTTGGAGGATCTGCTCCTCTATTTACAGAGCATAGAGGTGGTTACAAAGTATATTCAATAAAGGAAAATATACAATTTATAGGATTTAGTCTTATCTAGAAGATTCTAGCTAGATTTTCGGAAATTTTCCATGTCGAAATAGGAAAATTTCCATTTCTTCGTTTGATGACGTGTCGTCCGACTTCCTTCAAGCTTTAGTGCACTTCCAAGATTAGAAAATCCGAGTTGAGACTTCGATAATACTGCTGAGTTGAACACCTAGCGTGTTGGGCCTATTATTTTCCATGGACTGAAGTAGGATCTCGGATCCACCTCTAACATTGGGTAACAACTGGCCGGCCTTAGCCAAATTTTTACATAATATAGGCCGTGAGACTCGATCCCATAATATGCAAGTGCGCCTACCTTAAATGGACTTACCACTTGCCACTAGGCTAAAGTCGACCAACATTTTTGTTTAGTTTAATTTTGAAATTTATGGGTTTACTTTTATTCCATATTTCGTAATTTATATGTTGTGTTTATAAATCCAAAATCAACAACATAATATTATACTATAAGTTTTCTTTACAACATTAGAATTTTCTAATTTATTTACTTTATATAATTAGATCATGTTAACTTATAAATGATAAATTAAAAAATGCGTAATACTAAATATATTTCTCATAAGTATATATCATTATATTATAACTAGTATATTATTATATTACTAGATGATGTCTCGTGCTATGCACGGGTATGTTTTTGTAAACAATCAACGTATATTTGTAGTTTTTTTAATTTATTTATAATATTTATATGTGATATTGGTTTTTTTCACTATTTGATTTTTATATATAAATTTATTAATTTTATAGATATTTGATATTGGTTTTATAGTAATAACAGTGCACAAATGATATTTTTTGAACTATATTGATTTAAGTTTTGAAACATTACAATTTTCATATATAAAATTTTTAACTCTTGTCATATTGGTTTTCAGACCCATATTAATTTATGTTATTAGAACCGTATTTATTTCATTTGTTAGATCCACGTTTATTTAAGGTTGTATACTCACATTTATTTATGGTTTTATACTCGCATTCATTTAAATTTTTAAACCCGTATTCATTTTTATCATCATTATATATTATCAATTATATCTACATAATATCCATTTGTATTAGTATTTTTTATAAATACATATTATATTATTATGTGAGGTTATTCTAGTATATTTTCCTTTTTTTAGCATATTATATGGTCTTAATTTAATTTTAGAATTTATATCTACTTTAAAGTTATAATAAGTGGATTTATTATTATTTATATTATTATGTGAGGTCATTCCAATATATTTTCTTTTTTTTTCATATTATATGTAATTTATATTTTTTTGTCAACAATTTATATTTACTTCAAAGTTATTATTTATTAAATGTGATTGAAGATTATCTCATATATCCTTCATGTTTTATCTTATTATAAATTAAAAAATAATCATGTGACTAAAATTAAATTTGATCATAATGTTTTCCTAGTAACAAATTTGTTACAATATATCATAGACCAAAAAGAATAAATATAACATGTTGTTTAAGTTAATGCTACGCTTTTATTATATAAAAGATTATATAAGTAAATATAAGAAATTGTATCTTTATATATTGTAGCTAAAATAAATTAAATATATTATATAGATAATGATAATAATAATAATCAGTTAACTAATCTTATCCAAAGATAATTATTTTTTATTGTTATAAAATATACAAATAAGTTAACACTACAAATTTATTATATAAAAGACGTTTTTGTATTTTATTAAAAATATTTTATTATCATAATGTCTTCCTATTAACAAAAATTCCTAAACCAAAAGGGACTAACTTAATAACATAGTGTTAAAGTTAATGCTACACTTTTATTATATAAGAGTTTTTGATAAATATTAGAAAACGAATTAATTGAATAAATGATATATTAGTTAGAATTATAGAATATCAAAAAATATATATGTTTACTTCTAAATACTTTTATTTTGTAAAATTGAAAAACAATAATGGTTTGGAAGGAAAATCCATTCTTTGTTCTTTTTTTTATAATAATTTCAGTAAATTTTTCTCGCGACACACAAGTTACCTTAAAATTTCTGTATAACATAAAATAAATATATGTACCATTAAATGTTTTGCAAATAATAAAACTTATAAATAAATAAAATAAATAAAATAATATAAGAAAACTTACTCAACATTCCAAAGGGTAATAGTAAGTTGTTTTGTTGGTCTTTCCATTCATTTAAGAAATTTCAGCAGGACTAACACAAGTTAATTGTCTGATGATATCTATTAAAAAAAATCTCGAAAATTAACACTTACAATCGAAATTTATATAATTTTTTTTTAAAAAATATTTACTTACCTATAAAATAGATATCTTTAAGATGTCCATCAAGTAATTTATGGTAATCAACAAATTTTAATTTGAAAAATGAATCTGATATAGGATCAGACGACTTAATTATGGTTATGTACATAAAAGAGACTTTGAAGTTTTGAGTAGAAGTATGGTAAATTCCAATAGTAGGAGAAACTTGTAGGTTTGTAATGATTTTAGTACTTCATTATTCAAGAGGTTTCCCGAATTTTGAAATCAGTACTTTCTTCACATTACAGTGAATTTTATCACCCTAAAAATATAAATTAATTAGAAAATATTTTTAATCAATATAAAAATATTCAGAAGGCAGGCGCACTTGCATGTCACGGGATCGAGTCCCAGCGCCTGCATTATGCCAGAACTTGGCTAATGGATCTGCCAGTTTGTGACCTAATGTTGACAAAAAAAAATTCAAATAAATATATTATTAATAACATACCATAGAATCACAAAGAATCATATCAATGACTTGATCATGTTTTTTAGCTTATACCTTTCAAAGTTTTAAAATCTTAACTTAATTCTCTAGGTTTCTTTGCATGATTAAGAGAAACAAAAATTGAGAGAAAAAATGGTGCTAAAATCGTTGAGAGAAAAAAATAGAACTCGTTGGTGTTTGTTCGAACCGGGTCTAGCACAAATGAGTAAATCTGAAATTCTGATAAAAGAGAGGGAAGATTGGACAAGGATTCTTAAGAGCTTTGAAGAGAAGAAATGTATTGCAAAGAACAAGATGATTGCCGAGTAGAGTCTGTTAGCTTAATGTGTGTGTCAAAAAGCCGATCCTTTTTTGAAGGATCCACTACTCTATTTATAGATCATAGAGGCGGTTACAAAATAGATTAAATAAAGGAAAATATACAAATTTTTAGATAAAATCGTATCCAGAGGATTCTCGCTAGATTTTCATAAATTTTCCATGTCGGAATAGGAAAATTTTCATTTCTTTGCTTGTTGAATTGTCGTCCGACTTCCTTGAAGCTTAGCATACTCCCGAGAAGGAATTCTTCCGAGTTGATAAGAGTACCCAAGTTGAGACTTCGATACTCTTGCCGAGTTCAATACTTAGCATTTTGTCCATTGTTTCCCGTGGACCGAAGTAGGATCTCAGATTCACCTCCAACAATGTTGTAAAATAAGTCCTGGGTAGCTTTCTTATATTGATTTCGATTAATATATACTCTATTAGGACTAGGAATAACTTTTGTTTGATTTTCCCTAAATTAAAGTATGAGGATTATGAATATCTCAATACAATATATTTGCGTGTTGACCAATAATATTAATGTTTTAATCTTTATTTATTAAGATCAAAACAAACTAATTAGTTAAATATTCATTCAAAAATAAACAAAAATTATTGAACCAATTTAAATAATCGAATCTATTAAAGTTTTAAATATAAGCGAATTATTCTGTATTTCTTCAAATCAAATCTTAATTAGTTAAGATTCCTTTATAAACCTAAGAAAATCAAATTTTAATTGGTTAAAGATCTCTTTTTAAACCAAATAAAATCAAATCTTAATTAGTTAAATATTCTTTTTTTAACAAACAAAATTCAAATCTAAATTGGTTAGAGATTTCTTTTAAATCAATAAAAATCAAATCTTAATTGGTTAAAGTTTCCTTTTTAATTGTTTATTTTTATTAAAACCAAATTAATTGTAATTGAAATAAATAATTAGTTTTTTAAAAAATCTTATCAAAACAAAAAGACAAATTAATTAGTTAAAACAAATAGACCAATCAAATAAATCAAAATATTTAAAATCTCTATTATACTGCTACAAAGATACGAAAAATCTTATTGATATGGTTTTATCATAATAGAGATAACAAAATGGTTTTGTTCGGTTTTATCGGTCTATTTAAACAAAATTACATTCAGTCGGTTTGTGTGGTAAAACCAAACTAAATATATTATTTTTTTGGTTTGGTTTTGTTTGGTTTTGAAAAATTGAACACCCTTGATCTACGGTTTTAACAGTTTTGATATATAAAAAATATACACGTTAGTTAAACCCAGTTGTAAAAAAAAAAAAATTTAACCAAATCATTTATTAATAAAAGAAACATAGACACAAAAAAGTAAAATCAAATGAAAATATAAGAAAAAGAGAGGGTTCTTTTTATTTGCTTTTTCAAATTGATAGGTTAAGATTTAAGTAAGCATAATCCAACTTGAAAGAAAAAAAAAACTAAGCATAATCCAACTTAATTACTTAGTTGGAAAAACTAATAATGAGTCTTTTTGTGACCACCAAGGGCTTGACCAGATTCAAACACCTTGCTGCAAACTAGACACTCGTATTGTCGTCGAACAACTGGTTCATTCTCTGGCTTGGTAGTTTGACTCTTGTCTGAAATCTTCAATCGTTTGTTTCTGTGGCTTGTTCGATGTCCACCCAATGCCTGATAAGAACGTAAATATTTTCCACATATATTACAAAAATATTTAGTTCGTTTTTCACGCTTTTGTTTAAAGTATATGTTTTCATCTGATTCAGTATCTTCATCTTCATATTTGTTGTCTTCATGAACATGCTTGTCATTGACTTCAGAATGCACTGCATCTATTGTTTTTATATCTGCTTTCTTTAAACGATCAATTGAGTCTGTTCTCATACCAATTTTTGGCATTTTACCTTGAGATATTTGTATAAGACATAAAGCAACATCTTCAACTGGTGAACCATAATGTAAATCTGTCCAACTTACATTGTCCAGATCCACAACGAGTTTTTCCTTGGCTGTTACTTGTTGCTCACATCCTTTGTTTGGACCACCAACGGCTTCACTATTGTGAACAAATCTCATCAATGGTGTCTCATGCGGTATCAAGTTTGCTGCAAGTTTGTTGAATGATGAAGTAGTCGAATCAGCAACTGATTTCGCAAAAAGTTTCCGAGTGGGAGATTTCATGTGACCTCCTAAAGTGTTTTTGCTTACAAATGATTTGGTACATACTTGACATGTTTTTGTTCCTTTGAGAAATGAATACATTATGAGATAAACAAAAAGATAGGCTAGAGATTTTATGTCTTTAAGAGATTTTTTTTTTTGTATTTATTGGTATTTGACTTGTGTTAATGAGATTTATATAGATGTAGATAGTAAGGAACATGAGTAAGCGCACAAAATTTTATTCAAAGGAGACTTAAACACTTTCCATAAGTATTTGTTGCAATAGATGTGCTCTCATATTATTTACAAATTAGTATTTATTTTCTTATTTAAAATATTAATTGCAATTTTTTTTGTTCACTTTCAAACTGTCTTGCTTGCACCATCTAAATAATAGATCCATTTTGTTAAATGCAATTCTTTGCATTAAGTTATAAAATGAAGATAATCTATTCGTACCGAAAATTAGGGAGATAAATATTGGAAAAATGCTTCTACAATTAATGTGTAAGTAGTAAATTAAAACTAGCCATTAGTATGTATACCTTATTACATAAAGAGATGTTATTCAATGTTTTAGTTAAACGTATTTTAGAATCCAATGAAATCAAATGTTATTTAATTGTGTATTTGAGAATAATATAAAACATATGCTTTTATTAGATTAGATATTTATTTAATGTATTTGAAATATATTAAAAATACACTTTTATTAAATTACATATTTATTAAATGTATTTGAAATACATTAAAGTCTTGTGTCGTTTAAGATAGACTTGATTGTTCCGACAAAAAGAACAGAGATTTGATGGTTTAATATTTGAATTTTGTTATATCTTATAGACTTTATTATCTAAAACAAGTGTAAACTGAATCAAACTTTTCTCAAGTATTTTACAGTTCTTCAATTTTTAAATTAAGTTGAAAACACAAAACAAATCCTCAATTGTATATCTTTTCCAAGTTTTAATATATAAATAAACCTACCATGATTAAATAATAGTAAAGAAATTAGGACTCAAGAAATTATGGGCCCAAACAACCGCGTTATAAAGCCTCTATTAGGGAGGCTTATAAAAATGTTGCGATTGGGCCATATTACGGACAGTTGTAAGGCCCATTGTCTTCGTCATAAGATCTCCTGAGAATCGGGCGGTCAGAATGGATGTCGTTAGTATACACGCGACGTACCATAGCATTCTCTCTTTCCCGCCCGAAGCGAAAAACCCCATGGATGAAGGAACTGTTTCTCTTTATTTTGTTTCCTCCGAGACTGCTGACTGAGAAACCCTAAAACACATTAGCCATGGCGATATCTGGGGCTCGACCCAGTGGTCCCTTCATCAATCAGCGTTCTGGTTCCGGTACGATCCTAAGGATTAAGCTTGAGAATTTCATGTGTCATAGTAATCTCCAGATTGAGTTTGGCGAGTGGGTCAATTTCATCACGGGTCAAAACGGAAGTAAGTATTGTTTTTTCTCTTCCAAAAAAACTGTCTCTTTAGCTCTCTAATTGACTGAATTTGCTTCCGCATACCTTATTGGGAATTGGGTTTCGCCGAATTTTAAAATCTGATTTAAATTTGATTTTTTTTGGGGGTTTCTTTGGAACATTGTGGACAGATATTTCCTTTGGTTTATCCAGGAGAGTTGCAAAGTCATGCATAAGAAATAAAATTCGGACTTTTTGTTGTCATGTCTTACGGTTTCTCGCTATATGTTGTTTCCCGAAAGAATGAAGGCTAATTTCTTGTGTTGGTTAAATTTGCAGGTGGTAAGAGTGCAATATTGACTGCTCTATGTGTTGCATTCGGGTGTCGAGCCAAAGGGACTCAGCGCGCTTCCACTCTGAAGGATTTCATAAAAACTGGATGCAGGTCTGTACACTTTTACTGTGTTTTTTTATATCTAAATTATCAAGATTTGCTGGTTGGTAAGAGCGCAAAAGAGCATATGTTTAGTGTAGCTCATTCTTATTTCTCAACCTTCTTCTAGAGTGTCTCTTGTCATGATTAGGAGATGATTGTGTTTTGCTTCTTTTTACGATTAGGGGTAAGTGACTGATAATTATTAATCTTGTTGCGTTTTCCTTGCAGCTATGCCGTTGTCCATGTTGAAATGAAAAACCAAGGAGAGGATGCTTTTAAGCCTGAAATTTATGGTGACATTATAATTATCGAACGCAGGATAACCGAGTCTTCTAGTTCTACTGTTCTCAAGAATCAGCAAGGTTTAATCTATATTCTCTCGCTCCCTCTCACTCTCTCTCTATAGATATATTTATGCTTTGACTAGCAAGTTATCTCATAATCCAAGGTGATGACTGTCTCCATTATTATTCTCTACTCCACCAACTCTATTGTGTGTCATGTGCATTTATATTTATTATTTTATTACTTTAAGAAGGTTTTTTTTGTTTACATATTCTGTTTAAACTGTGTTCTGCAGGAAAAAAAGTAAGTAGCCGAAGGGATGACCTACGGGAACTTGTTGAACATTACAATGTGAGTTTTTGTCTTTATTTCAACCTAATGTATCAAGGAATACTAGGAATACTTGTTATGTCTGGTCTTTCATTATTTATAATCATAGTAGCCATATTGACAAATTCATTTTTGAATATGTATTATATTTCTACATGGGTAGATTGATGTTGAAAACCCCTGTGTGGTAATGAGTCAAGACAAAAGCAGGGAGTTCTTACATTCTGGAAATGACAAAGATAAATTCAAGGTATCCTGTGCATTGGCAAATATCAAAGTGAATCATTTTGATATTTTGGCTGAAAAATATTCGGTTTTCAGTTCTTTTTTAAGGCAACCCTTCTTCAGCAAGTCAGTGATCTTCTCCAAAGTATCTACGAACACTTGGATAATTCACTTGCTATAGTCGATGAGTTGGAGAACACAATTAAACCAATAGAAAAGGAGATCAGTGAGTTGCGTGGAAAGATAAAGAATATGGAACAAGTTGAAGAAATAGCTCAAAAGTTGCAGCAGTTGAAGAAGAAACTTGCTTGGTCATGGGTTTATGATGTTGATAGGCAGCTCCAGGAACAGACTGAGAAGATTGTGAAGCTTAAAGAACGTATACCGACTTGCCAAGCTAAAATAGATTGGGAACTGGTAAGTAGTTCCTACTTTCCATTATCTGAAATTTGAAAGGCTACAAAAAATCAAAAGTTACAGATGCTGGGGTGCATTACAAAGTTTGACTTCTCTCTGATATCTTATCTGGCCAGCATAATAGAACAATGAAGTTTATTAACTGTATATAGGAGAAATTTGATTATGTAGAGTCTATAGGTATTTACGCCCTAATACTTTCCCAGTGGGGCGAAGAAATCTACTTAAGGGTGAATATATTGCTTGATTATGGAACCAAGATGGTACATCTTGTTCATCTTGTAACCTGCCTAATTGAAGAAATCTACTTAAGGGTGAATATATTGCTTGATTATGTTATTGTTTGATTATAATTGACCATTTTTATAGGGTAAAGTGGAATCGTTGAGGGATCGCTTGACTAAAAAGAAAGCTCAAGTTGCATGTTTGATGGATGAATCAACTGCAATGAAGAGAGAGATAGAGAGTTTTCGTCAATCAGTCAAGACGGTTAGTAAATTTAGTTTATAGGGACCTAGTGGATGAAATTAAATCTTCTCATATTTAACAATATAGATTTTCTTGTTCAGTGTTTGTAAGAGGAAGCAAATGAAAATACTGGATTTTTTTAAAATGTGTTGCATGGCGCGATAATGCATCCTTGATCTCAGCTTAGATAGCCTGAAGATATAAGGCGATGTGATTAGTTCTGAAATGTTGCTTTTGGTATAAGTAGTACCCATCTTGTATGCGTGTTATTTCATATATCTTGTGTGAGTTTTGATGTAAATTTTTATTGTAGGCTGCACGAGAAAAGATTGCTCTACAAGAAGAATTCCATCACAAGTGCACTAATGTTAACAAGATTAAGGATCGTCTTAAAAGGCTTGAACGGCAAGTTGGAGATATCAATGAACAGACAATGAGAAACACACAGGTCCTCAATATTGGTCACTAGAATTACTATAAACACAAAAAAAAAAAACTATGTCTTTTTTCTTTTGTGGTCAGTTTCTTGACAAAATGACAAGATATTGCAAGTTTTATGCTTATGTCTATTTCTCATAGGTTGATAGTAATGCAGGTTGAACAATATGAAATTGAGGAGAAACTAAAATATTTGACGCAGGAGGTTGAGAAAACTGAGACAATTCTTTCCAGGTTATGATTACGTTTCCTATTCTTTTTCGTGTGCCTGCCCTTCTTTTGTATCCTTACCTCTAGTCTTCAAACTTGTTCTAAATATTTGATATTTTAGATTGAAAGAGGAAGAAAACTGCTTATTAGAAAAAGTGTTAGCTGGAAGGAATGAGATGGAACGCATTGAAGATATGGTAAATTTACATTATCTATATTACTTACAGTCCACGGAAAATTTAAGTCAGCAGAATTTAATCAGTTTCATATGCAGGTTGTTTAAACTTGTGACACCTGATTTTTATTTTTTTTGCATTTTTGGCTTCTAGATTAGAGATCATCAAAAGATGAAAAAAGACGTAATCTCTAACATTAATGATCTGAAGAAACATCAAACGAACAAGGTGCGTCCTATGTGGTTTCATCATGATATGGTGTTTATTGTTAGTCTTTTTTCAGTTAGATCTAAGAGGCAGACAAATACGATCATGCTCACTAGGTTACTGCATTTGGAGGGGACAGAGTCATTAATCTTCTGCAGGCTATTGAGAGACATCATCGTAGATTTGGAAAGCCACCAATTGGTCCCATTGGCTCTCATGTGGTGAGTTTCGATTGGTTTCATTTGCAAATCTATGCACCAAAGAAATTTAGTGGACAAATTGGTTTCCATTGAACATACATGGCTCAAGAAGAAACTAACAATTTTAAACATTTGTTGCGATAATCTATTGATGTAAGTATTTTGTGGGATAATTTCTCTTCTATTGGTGTGATGTTCTACAGACTTTGGTCAATGGTAATAAATGGGCTTCTACAGTTGAACAAGCTCTTGGAAACATGTTAAATGCCTTCATTGTGACTGATCATAGAGATTCACTCACTCTAAGAGGTTGTGCGAATGAAGCCAATTATAGAAACCTTAAGATTATCATCTATGACTTTTCGAGACCAAGGTTTAAAATCTAAATAAGCATTTTTGTGGTTCCTTTGAACTTTCTGTATCGATGGATGGGTAGCTTTATAACACAAATATTTCCTATCTTTATTTATGCAGGTTAAATATACCAAGGCACATGATTCCTCAGACAGAACACCCAACTATTCTCTCTGTCTTGCATTCTGATAATCCAACTGTTCTTAACGTCTTGGTGGATGTGGTAATTTCACTTTCCAATTTTCACTCATTAATCTTCTTCAATCCTACAGCCCTATATGACAGTATTCATATTGTAGTCTTGTTTTCTGATTTCAGTGTAGTGTTGAGAGGCAAGTGCTTGCAGAAAACTATGAGGTAGGAAAGGCGGTTGCCTTTGGAAAAAGGCTGTCAAACTTGAAAGATGTTTTCACTTTAGACGGATATCGAATGTAAGTAATTTATTAGATTTTGTGTGGACAGTCTCGCTATACTTACACTTGGAAAGAAATACAAATCTTTTGCATTGCCGGAGTTCATTTTTCTCTTTTGAAATAGAATTTTGAACGATGACATACATCCCTCTTTCCGTGTCCTGGCTCTGGATTTCTTTACATATTTTCCACCATAAGAAAAACTTAAGAGATGAACTAATAGAAACCTTTAGATTGACATTCTTTGATCTTGAAAACACGTAAAAGTGAGATTGCTGACAGCCTTGCATCATCTTTTCTCAGTTGTGTAAAATAGGGTTGTACTTTTATGTAAAAGGGATTAACTTGAGACCATATAGGGAATGTAGGAGACGGTTTTCCTCAATTATCACACTAATTTATCTACTCTTACCTTAGGTTTTGTCGTGGGTCAGTTCAGACAACTCTTCCCTCTCGTTCTCGTAGACCTACACGACTTTGTGCTTCTTTCGATGAGCAGATCAATGATCTTGAAATAGAGGCTTCAAAAGAACAAAACGAGATTAATCAATGCATGAGACGTAAGAGGGAGGCAGAGGGGAGTCTCGAGGAACTTGAGGTTAACTTGCGCACATTGAAGGTAATGTAAACTCATTAATTATTTAAGTAGACATGTTGAAATTGGAGTTCCCAGTCTTTTTACATCTTAATTGAAATGATTAGTTTGATTTAACAAACATTTTGTTTGGTCGTATATATAACAGCACATTGCATATGTTACTTTGTTTCGTTTATACAGAAGCGCCGCAATCAAGCAGAGCAGGTTCTAACGACAAAGGATCTTGAGATGCAAGACTTGAAAAATGCAGCTGCCGCTGAGACTGAAGCATCACCTTCCTCAAGTATTAATGAGCTTCAACTTGAAATGATGGTTAGTTTATTGGTTAAACCCTGTTATTGTCATTGTTTTCGTTTTTATCATTCCTGTAGTTTTTTTCTTTGTAATTACTATATCAGAAAGGCCGAGAAGAGATAGAGGAGAAAGAAGCTTTGCTTGAGAAACTCCAAAACGGCCTGAAAGAAGCTGAACTAAAGGCTGATAAACTTAAAGCTTCATTTGAGAATTTACGGGGTATGTCTATGATAGACCAATTACTGAAACACCTGTATCTTTTTCTTGGTCTGTGACTGAACATAAATAGATAAACTTGTTTGAGTGGTCCAGTCTATTTTTACATCTTTTTAAAACGTGTATACAGAGTCAGCCAAGGGTGAAATTGATGCCTTTGAGGAAGCAGAGAATGAGCTAAAAAATATTGAGAAAGAACTTCAATCTGCCGAAGCGGTACCCTTCTTGCCTCTATGTAGAGATTTTTTTTTTTTTTTTTGGCATGGAGAAGGTAAGCGGGATTTTGTTTCAGGAGAAAATCCATTACGAGAACATAATGAAAAACAAGGTCCTACCTGATATTAAGGACGCTGAGGCTATGTATGAGGAACTAAAAAATAAGCGGAAGGTACAGATAATATGCAGTTTATGATGCTGTGTTAGTATGGTAGACAAAGAGTAAACTTCAAAACGACAAATGTAACCTTGTCATTCTATATGTAACAAATACATACACAGAGACGGATATACATATTATATGTCTCTTAGTCTCTTTTAAACCCACACTAAGGAAGGTATGGTTGGGTTGAAATCGGATCAAGCTTTTTAGTCTAGGAAACTAAGCTACTAGAGTAGTGTGTATTAGCTACCTATATATCTTTTTCTAATTTCCTGTAGGTTAAATTGTTCAGGGCCAATTATCTATTTCCATTTTTGTTGTGGTTATGAGTTAATTGTGCTGAAATTTAGGAAAGCAACCAGAAGGCCTCTGAAATTTGCCCTGAGAGTGAGATAGAAGCTTTGGGTCCCTGGGATGGAAGTACTCCCGAGCAACTCAGTGCTCAGATTAACAGAATGAGTCAGAGACTTCATCGAGAGAATAGGCAGTGTGTATTCTAGTATTGCCTTTCAACTCTTCCTTCACATGGAAACGACCTGTGACAGTAATTTACATGCTTCCGTTTTGCTGTTGCAGGTTTTCTGACTCAATCGATGACCTTAGGATGAGGTATGAGATCCTAGAGCGAAAGATAGCAAAGGATCGCAAAGCCTACCAAGATTATCGAGACAAACTCATAGTTGAGTTTGCAGATCTGTTTAGTTAAAGCTGTATGTGTTATTATAGCTGCATCATTTAATGTACTAATCATTATAGTTTGATCAGGCCTGCAAAACAGCATTAGATATGCGGTGGAACAAGTTTCAAAGAAATGCTTCTCTTCTTAAGCGCCAGTTAACATGGCAGTAAGTGTTGCTTTCCCGTTGCCTACGACGTGAATAAATTTTTAGTTTGTATATTGCTTGATATTTATTATGGCTTTTTTTCGATATGATGCTTTCTTTGACGTAATCTTCAAAGCAGATTCAACTCTCACTTGGGAAAGAAAGGTATCAGCGGACACATCAAAGTCAGTTATGAAGATAAAACTTTGTCCATAGAGGTTATTGACACTGCTATGCTACAATTTTTGCAATTTAACGTGTCGGTTAATTACGTCATCTGATTGATAGCTTTCTTTTTTTGACAGGTTAAGATGCCTCAAGATGCAACAAGGAATGGCGTTCGAGACACCAAGGGTCTTTCAGGTGCTGCTTCCGTCACCACTCAAAAAAATTCCTAATGGTATGCAAAGTCCTATGTCTTCTTTCGGTACTATCTAAGCCAGCTCCCGTCTTGTTATAATTGTTAGGCGGAGAACGTTCTTTCTCGACTCTATGCTTTGCATTAGCTCTTCACGAGATGACTGAAGCCCCATTCCGAGCAATGGATGAGTTCGATGTGTTTATGGTATTATATCCACTTTAAAAACCTCTCTTTACAAGCATTATTACATGGGAATGATCTGATGAAACACAAACAAAATAATTAACTTCTTGACTGATTCTGTAAAACTCAGGATGCAGTTAGCCGGAAAATCAGCTTGGACGCATTGGTGGATTTTGCAATTGTACAAGGATCACAATGGATGTTCATCACTCCTCATGATATCAGGTAACCTATCAATTTCAGCACCATGGAACTCTGTTATTAAAGTGGTTATTTGGATGAAACTCACTCCATCTGTATGTCTCTCTCTCTCGTGCTCTGTTACAGCATGGTGAAGTCACACGAGAGGATAAAAAAGCAGCAAATGGCTGCTCCTCGTTCTTGAGAACAAAAGAACCTCTCCTTATGTAATTACTAGGTGACTAAAGTGTAAAAATATTTATAACATTTTCTAATTTATTAAAATTTTTGTTTTTCCATATAT